>WNWK01008286.1:0-60000 GCA_009830355.1 Cherax destructor | reverse complement strand
ACAACAGCACAGTAACAACAGCACAGTAACAACAGCAGCACAGTAACAAGAGCAGCATAGTAACAACAGCACAGTAACAACAGCACAGTAACAACAGCACAACAACAACAGCACAGTAACAACAACAACACAGTAACAACAGCACAGTAACAACAACAGCACAGTAACAACAACAGCACAGTAACAACAACAGCACAGTAACAACAACAGCACAGTAACAACAACAGCAAAGTAACAACAGTACAGTAACAACAACAGCACAGTAGCAACAACAGCACAGTAGTAACAACAACAGTACAGTAACAACAACAGCACAGTAACAACAGCAGCACAGTAACAACAACAGCACAGTAACAACAACAGCACAGTAACAACAGCAGCACAGTAACAACAACAGCACAGTAACAACAACAGCACAGTAACAATAACAGTACAGTAACAACAACAGCAACGTAACAACAACAGTACAGTAACAACAACAGCACAGTAACAACAACAGCCCAGTAACAACAGCACAGTAACAACAACAGTACAGTAACAACAACAGTACAGTAACAACAACAGTACAGTAACAACACAATAACAACAGCACAGTAACAACAACAGTACAGTAACAACAACAGTACAGTAACAACTACAGTACAGTAACAACAGCACAATAACAACAACAGCACAGTAACAACAGCAGCACAGCAACATCAGCAGCACAGCAACAACAGCACAGTAAGAACAGCAGCAGAACAGCTACAACAGCAGCACAGCAACAACAAAAGCACAGTAACAGCAGCACAGCAACAACAGCAGCACAGCGACAACAGCACATCAACAACAAAAGCACCGTAACAACAGCACAGCAATAACAGCACAGAAGGGTGGGTTGATTGCATTTTCCTGGACTGCAGGAAGGCCTTCGACACAGTTCCTCACATGAGATTAGTAAAGAAGTTGGAAGAACAAGCATGTATAACAGGAAGGGCACTGGAATGGATCAGGGAATACCTCACAGGGAGGCAACAACGGGTCATGGTGCGTGATGAGGTATCACAGTGGGCACCTGTGACGAGCGGTGTACCGCATGGGTCAGTCCTAGGACCAGTGTTATTCTTGGTATATGTAAATGACATGACGGACGGGATAGACTCAGAAGTGTCTCTGTTCGCAGATGATGTGAAATTAATGAGGAGAATCACATCGGAAGAGGACCAAGCAGGACTTCAAACAGACCTGGACAAGCTTGACATGTGGTCTAGCAACTGGCTTCTCGAATTCAATCCAACCAAATGCAAAGTCATGAAGATCGGAGAAGGGCAAAGAAGACCGCTGACAGAGTACAGGCTAAGTGGACAAAGGCTACAAACCTCGGCAAAGGAGAAAGACCTTGGGGTGAGTATAACGCCAAGCACGTCTCCGGAGGCACACATCAACCAGATAACTGCGGCAGCATATGGGCGACTGGCAAACCTAAGATTAGCGTTACAAGGAATCGTTCAAGACACTGTACACCGTGTACGTCAGGCCCATACTAGAATATGCAGCACCAGTCTGGAACCCACACCTGGTCAAGCACGTAAAGAAACTAGAGAAAGTGCAAAGGTTTTCGACAAGGTTAGTTCCACAACTCAGGGGTCTGTCCTATGAAGAAAGGTTGAGGGAAATAGGACTAACAAAACTGGAGGAAAGAAGGGTCAGAGGAGACATGATAACGACATACAAAATACTGCGGGGAATTGACAAGGTAGACAGTGACAGGATGTTCCAGAGAGGGAACACAGAAACAAGGGGACACAACTGGAAGCTGAAGACTCAGATGAGTCAAAGGGATGTTAGGAAGCATTTCTTCAGCCACAGAGTAGTCAGGAAGTGGAATAGTCTAGAGAAAGATATAGTGGAGGCAGGAACCATACATAGTTTTAAGACGAGGTATGATAAAGCTCATGGAGCAGGGAGAGCAGAGACCCAGTAGCAGACAGCGAAGAGGCGGGGCCAGGAGCTGAGTCTCGACCCCTGCAACCACAATTAGGTGAGTACAGTAACAACAGCACGTCAACAACAGCACAGCAACAACAGCACAGCAACAACAGCACAGCAACAACAGCACAGTAACAACAGCATAGCAACAACAGCACAGTAGCAACAACAACAAAGCAACAACAGCACAGTAACAACAACAGCACAGCAACAACAGCACAGTAACAACAGCACAGTAACAACAGCAGCACAACAACAGCACAGTAACAACAGCAGCACAGCAACAGCAGCAACAACAGCATCACAGCAATAACAGCACAGTAACAACAGCAGCACAGTAACAAAAGCACGGCAACAACAACAGTACAGCAACAACAATAGCACAGTAACAACAACATAGTAACAACAGCACGGCAACAACAGCACAGCAACAACAACAGCACGGCAACAACAGCACGGCAACAACAGCACAGCAACAACAGCACAGCAACAACAACAACACAGTAACAACAGCACAGTAACAACAACAGCACAGTAACAACAAAACAGCACAGCAACAACAATAGCATAGTAACAACAGCAGCACAGAAACAACAGCACGGCAACAACAACAGCACAGCAACAACAACAACAGCACAGCAACAACAACAACACAGTAACAGCACAGCAACAACAATAGCACAGTAACAACATAGTAACAACAGCAAGGCAACAACAGCACAGCAACAACAGCACGGCAACAACAACAGCACAGCAACAACAACAGCACAGTAACAACAACACAGCAACAACAGCACAACAACAGCACAGTAACAACAACATAGTAACAACAGCACGGCAACAACAGCACAGCAACAGCAGCACAGCAACAACAGCACAGTAACAACAAAGCCACAACAACAACAACATATGCTTAAATTCATCCACACAAAACTTCATTAAACAATAACTCTGAGTCCC
Source organism: Cherax destructor (assembly GCA_009830355.1). Lineage (NCBI taxonomy): Eukaryota > Metazoa > Arthropoda > Malacostraca > Decapoda > Parastacidae > Cherax > Cherax destructor. The sequence goes on along the minus strand of WNWK01008286.1, from coordinate 57,072 downwards.
ACAAAGAAAGTAATAATAGCATCGCTGAGTGTGTGTGTACTCACCTATTTGTGGTAGCAGGGGTCGAATCATGGCTCCTAGCCCCGCCTCTTCGCTGATCGCTATTAGATCCACTCTCTTCCTGCTCCATGAGCTTAATCATACCTCTTCTTAAAGCTATGTATGGATCCTGCCTCCACTACATCACTCTCCAGATTATTCCACTTCCTGACCACTCTATGACTGAAGAAATACTTCCCAACATCCCAGTGACTCATCATATATATATATACGTCTTGCTGAATAGGTAAAACTTGTTATTTTGGCTTAAATAGCAACACTCTTCTTGCCGAATAAGCAGGCTAAAATTTGTGTATGCAATAAGTTCGCAAAAATGATTCTGACTAACGAAAAAAATAAATTTCATTGTGTTATTATTAAATTACTGTAAACTTATCTAAAATATATTTAGTTGGATTAGGCTAAATTAAATTGCGCTTGTTATAATAAGGTTAGGTAAGTTTTCTAATGTTCTTTTGATAGAAAATTATTAATTTTTACATTAACATAAATGAAAAAATATATCTTTAAACGTACAAGAGAAAATTTTAGAAAGGATAATTTTAAATGAGTTTTTGTTAACTGACCAATTTTACCTATTCGGCACGACATTATATATATATATATATATATATATATATATATATATATATATATATATATATATATATATATATATATATATATATATATATATATATACACAAAATAACACAGGAAGGTGTACACACGTCATCTGCTCTACGAACCATCACCAAGTAACACTTGACCAGGGTGTGAAACACAACAAACTGGATAAGGTAGGAACGAACCACAGAGGGTAGGAACAAAGCCACAGAGGGTAGGAACAAAGCCACAGAGGGTAGGAACAAAGCCACAGAGGGTAGGAACAAAGTCACAGAGGGTAGGAACAAAGCCACAGAGGGTAGGAACAAAGCCACAGAGGGTAGGAACAAAGCCACAGAGGGTAGGAACAAAGCCACAGAGGGTAGGAACAAAGCCACAGAGGGTAGGAACAAAGTCACAGAGGGTAGGAACAAAGCCACAGAGGGTAGGAACAAAGCCACAGAGGGTAGGAACAAAGCCACAGAGGGTAGGAACAAAGCCACAGAGGGTAGGAACAAAGCCACAGAGGGTAGGAACAAAGCCACAGAGGGTAGGAACAAAGTCACAGAGGGTAGGAACAAAGTCACAGAGGGTAGGAACAAAGTCACAGAGGGTAATAACAAACTTTAGCTAACAGATAGACGGCTTCTTGCGGTATTCAAAGATTCAAATCGGAAAATTTACAAATGCTACACAAGACGAGTATTCAATATTTGCTTTTTCGAGGTTTTTTTTATGCAGTTTTATTAATTCTCTACAATCATTATAATTTTTTTTTATTTTTAAAGATATTACAAAATCTGACCTAAATTGCAAAGATTCGAAGTTTAAGCAATTTATATTTACCGCACTAACAAATTTACCTCCTCCCTCCCACACCCACACACACACTCTCACACCCACTCCCACTCCCACACACACACTCCCACTCACACACACACACTCCCACTCACACACACACACTCCCACTCCCACACACACACTCCCACACCAACACACACTCCCACACCCACAAAGGTTTGCAAAGGTTTGCGACAAGGTTAGTTCCACAACTCAGGGGTCTGTCCTATGAAGAAAGGTTGAGGGAAATAGGACTAACAACACTGGAGGAATTCTGGGTCAGAGGAGACATGATAACGACATACAAAATACTGCGGGGAATCGACAAGGTAGACAGGGACAGGATGTTCCAGAGAGGGAACACAGAAACAAGGGGACACAACTGGAAGCTGAAGACTCAGATGAGTCAAAGGGATGTTAGGAAGCATTTCTTCAGCCACAGAGTAGTCAGGAAGTGGAATAGTCTAGAGAAAGATATAGTGGAGGCAGGAACCATACATAGTTTTAAGACGAGGTATGATAGAGCTCATGGAGCAGGGAGAGCAGAGACCCAGTAGCGGACAGCGAAGAGGCGGGGCCAGGAGCTGAGTCTCGACCCCTGCAACCACAATTAGGTGAGTACACACTCCCACTCCCACACACACACACACACACACACACACACACCCACACACTCCCACACACACACCCACACATATACACACTCCTACACACACACACCCACACACACACACACACCCACACACACTCCCACACATCCACTCCCCCACACACACACACACACACACACACACCCACACACACTCCCACACATCCACTCCCACACCCACACATACACACACCCCCACACATATACACACTCCTACACACACACACCCACACACACACACCCACACACACACACACAGGAGCTTTGACTCGACCCCTGCAACCACAACTAGGCGAGTACTAGGTGAGTACACACAAGTGGAGAGGGGAGCAGGAATAGGAAGAGAGAAACGAAACTACAAAAAGGGGGACTACACAGGCATGAGGAACTTCCTACAAGACGTTCAGTGGGAGAGAGAATTGGCAGGAAAACCAGTAAAAGAAATGATGGAATATGTGACAACAAAATGCAAAGAGGCAGAGAAGAGGTTTGTCCCCAAGGGAAACAGAAGTAATGGGAAGACCAGAACGAGTCCTTGGTTCACCCAGAGGTGTAGGGAGGCAAAAACTAAGTGTAATAGAGAATGGAAAAAGTACAGAAGACAAAGGACCCAGGAAAATAAAGAGATTAGCCGAAGAGCCAGAAACGAATATGCACAGGTAAGAAGGGAGGCTCAGCGACAATATGAAAATGATATAGCATCAAAAGTCAAGTCTGACCCGAAGCTGTTGTATAGCCACATCAGGAGGAAACCAACAGTCAAGGACCAGGTAATCAGGCTGAGGAAGGAAGGTGGGGAGTTCACACAAAACGACCAAGAGGTATGTGAGGAGCTCAACATGAGATTTAAAGAAGTCTTTACAGAGGAGACAGGAAGGACTCCAGGAATTCAGAATAGGGAGGTATACCAACAAGTGCTGGATGAAATACACACAACCGAGGAGGAGGTGAAGAAGCTGCTATGTGAACTCGATACCTCAAAAGCGGTGGGACCGGACAACATTTCTCCGTGGGTCCTTAGAGAGGGAGCAGAGATGTTGTGTGTGCCACTAACACAAATCTTCAACACATCCATTGAAACTGGGCAACTACCTGAGGCGTGGAAGATGGCAAATGTAGTCCCAATTTTTAAGAAAGGAGACAGACACGAGGCATTAAACTACAGACCTGTGTCACTGACGTGTATAGTATGCAAAGTCATGGAGAAGATCATCAGGAGGAGAGTGGTGGAGCACCTAGAAAGACACAAGCTTATAAACGACAACCAGCACGGTTTCTGGGAAGGAAAATCCTGTGTCACAAACCTACTGGAGTTTTATGACAAGGTAACAGAAGTAAGACACGAGAGAGAGTGGTGGATAGACTGCATTTTCTTGGACTGCAAGGCGTTCGACACAGTTCCTCACAAGAGGTTAATGCAAAAGCTAGAGGATCAGGCACACGTAACAGGAAAGGCACTGCAATGGATCAGAGAATATCTGACAGGGAGGCAACAACGAGTCATGGTACGTGACGAGGTGTCAGAGCGGGCACCTGTGACGAGTGGGGTTCCACAAGGGTCAGTCCTAGGACCTGTACTGTTTTTGGTATATGTGAATGACATAACGGAAGGGATAGACTCAGAAGTGTCCCTGTTTGCAGATGATGTGAAGTTAATGAGAAGAATTAAATCAGTCGAGGATCAGGCAGGACTACAAAGAGACCTGGACAGGCTACAAGCCTGGTCCAGTAACTGGCTCCTTGAATTTAACCCTGCCAAATGTAAAGTCATGAAGATCGGGGAAGGGCAAAGAAGACCGCAGACAGAGTATAGTCTAGGTGGCCAAAGACTGCAAACCTCACTCAAGGAAAAAGATCTTGGGGTGAGTATAATACCGAGCACATCTCCTGAGGCACAAATCAATCAGATAACTGCTGCAGCATACGGGCGGCTGGCAAACCTAAGAATAGCGTTCCAATACCTCACTAAGGAATCATTCAAGACGTCAGGCCCATACTGGAGTATGCAGCACCAGTTTGGAACCCACAGATGGTCAAGCACGTCAAGAAATTAGAGAAAGTGCAAAGGTTTGCAACAAGACTAGTCCCAGAGCTAAGGGGATTGTCCTACGAATAAAGGTTAAGGGAAATCGGCCTGACGACACTAGAGGACAGGAGGGTTAGGGAAGACATGATAACGACATATAAAATACTGCGAGGAATAGATAAAGTTGACAGAGACAAGATGTTCCAGAGAGGGGACACAGAAACAAGGGGTCACAATTGGAAGTTGAAGATGTGCCTGTCTTTTGGAGAAAGAAATAGTGCTGGCTACACCACCTACCTATACGTGAGAATTTTCAAGTCCATCTACCCATTGCGACCTCCTGCACAGCTCTGCATAAGATTGAGCTAATTCTTTAAAATATATATATATATATATATATATATATATATATATATATATATATATATATATATATATATATATATATATTTGTCGTGCCGAATAGGTAAAACTGGTCAATTAGCAAGAACTCATTTAAAATTAAGTCCTTTCTAAAAAATATTCTTATACGTTTAAAGATATATATTTTTCATTTATGTTAATGTAAAAATTTATAATTTTGTACCAAAAGAAACTTAGAAAACCTCCCTAACCTTATTATAACAAGCGCAATTTAATTTAGCCTAACCCAACTAAATATATTTTAGATACGTTTACAATAATTTAATAATAAACAAACACAATGAAATATATTTTTTCGTTATGTTCAGAATGATTTTTGCGAAATTATTGCATACACAAATTTTCGCTTGTCTTATATGGCAAGGTGAGCGTTGCTATTTAAGCAAAAATCGCAAATTCTACTTAATCGGCACGACATTATATATATATATATATATATATATATATATATATATATATATATATATATATATATATATATATATATATATATATATATATATATATCAAAATTTGAGCTAAATAAAATTTCGTCAGGTTAGGTGAGGTTTCTCAGTAAGGTTAGGTTAGGTGAGGTTTCTCAGTTAGGTTAGGTTAGGTTAGGTGAAGTTTCTCAGTAAGGTTTGGTCTAAAAACATCAATGTCAGTGAAAAAAATTATTTCTTTTAATCTGTAAAAAATCCTTTTGCAATAGTATAATTTTTAAAGAAGTTCCGTTTATTATATACTATATCAAACATTCCATTTCTACCATTCAAAAATAAAACACTAATTTATCACCTATTATTATTATCTTAATAATTATTATCTCAATAATAATAATAATTTCAATGATAATGATTATTATTATCTCAATAATTATTAGCTCTTATTATTAGTATTAGTATTATTATCTTTATTATTATTTGTATCTCTTATTACTATTATTAGTATTAGTATTATATCAATTATGATTGCTATCTCTATTATTATTATTATTATTATTATTATTAGCCCAATTTATGACATTTGAAAGAAATGCTTATATTCTCCAGTGACTAGAAAATGACCTAGGTCATAACTATTGCCCTGTAGATAAGACTGAGCTGATAAAGACTTGGATGAGTTCAGATGATAGGATAACCTTGACTACCAGACTTGAAGAGATCTGGAGACGGCAGGGTGTTAAGACGGCAGGGTGCTAAGACGGCAGGGTGCTAAGACGGCAGGGTGTTAAGACGGCAGGGTGTTAAGCACAGGTTGTCTGATACTGGAACTCTCCAATAGTGTCGAGGCATCTGTAGAAAGCTCAAATACGGAGACAGAAAGATGAATACGACAGAGTATAGTTATAACAACACTTTTATATGGATTTCAGCTATGGGCTTTAAACATTACAGCGAGGAAGACGCTGGAGGCGGTGGAGATGTCATGTTTGAGAACACTGTTGAGTACGAATATTAAGTCAAGAATTCAGTGATATAAATTAGAAGGCAGTGGGGATGGGTTTACGAAAGCTATAACTGAGAGGGCAGAGAAGACGTTGTTAAGGTTTTTGGCATTTAGAAAGGATGGCCAAAAGGATGATTGAATCCGATGTGCAAGGACAGAAGGATATGGGTTGGCCCATGAGGTACTGGAGGGAATGTATGGTGGTTTTAAACATGTGAGACCGTGTTAGATCAGGTTGACTCGAAACAAATGGTTTTTAATAACTTTACTAAGTGCTCTTGGAGTGTGCGCAAGGTAACATTTGCGAGGGGTTTCAGGGAAGATGGTTGGCCAGACTTGAGAAGTACAGTGCCTGCACTCTGAAGGTGGGTAGGAATGTTGAGTATATTTATTATATATATATATATATATATATATATATATATATATATATATATATATATATATATTATATATATTTATATATATATATATTTATTATATATATATATATAAATATATATAAATATATAATATATAATATATAATATATATATATATATATTTAATATATATATATATATATATATATATATATATATATATATATATATATATATATATATATATTAATGCAACCACGAACCAGTGGTATTTTAGCAATAATAAACTGCGGCTAGCCGGGATCGAACACGTGTTGTTTAGTCCGCCTCCTAGGAAGGAAATCAAAACTCACGACGTTCTAACCACTACACCATCAATCCTACTAAGATTGATGGTGTAGTAGTTAGAATGTTGTGAGCTTTGACTTGCTTCCTAGGAAGCGGACTAAAACGACACTGGTTCGATCCCCGGCTAGCCGCAGTTTGTTATTGTTACTGCTGTCCCTGTTCGTTTAGGAGTAAGTAGGTACCTGGATGTTAGTCGACTCGTGTGGGTCGCATCCTGAGGGACAAGATTGAAGGACCCGAATGGAAATAAGACACAGCCCTCGGTGACGCACTGACTTTCTTGGATTTTCCTGGGTGGCTAACCCTCCCTACCCAGGGTTATCCTGGGTGGCTAACTCTCCCTACCCAGGGTTATCCTGGGTGGCTAACCCTCCCTACCCAGGGTTATCCTGGGTGGCTAACCCTTCCTACCCAGGGTTATCCTGGGTGGCTAACTCTCCCTACCCAGGGTTAACAATCAAAACAAACTATTATCTTAGTTTACATGCAGTACACACACATACACACACACACACACACACACACACACACACACGAAGAGGTAGAGCCAGGAGCTGCGAATCGACCCCTGCAACCGCAAATAGGTAAGTACAAATAGGTGTGTGCAGAGAGACAGACATAGATACACACACGTACATACTTAACCACGAAAGTTGCTAACCAACCCAGAAGAACAAGAGAACATTAACGGGAGATAGAAATGTTAACTAACAATGATAACAAAAGAGATAATGCAACAACACATGTTGTTCACTCTGTGTGATAACGTCCAAACGTTGTCTGCATGTTAGTCCTCAGGACTGTCTCCAGGACGTTTCATAAAGTTGTCTGTATTTCATGTTAATTTTTTAACATGAAGTTTTTAACCTAAGGTTATTTCTGTGCATTTCCAAGCTGATTCTACCTTAGTTCATATAGGTATATTGTACTTGATTAAAAATTGTCTATGACAACCAGGACCTTGATGGCGTCAAGTCTGAACGAGAGAGAAAGCAACTGGTCATAGATGACAAGTCTATGGTGTACTGACGCTGGTTTTCTCTGAAGAATCAGGGGAACAATGATAAAGTCTGAGAGAAATCATGAAGTTATAGGTGAGTTACAGTCCAAGATGGAACAACATGGTGTGAACAAGGGTAGGATATTATGAACGAGTATAAAGGGCAATAAAGAATAATTAACGTAAGATCAAAACAGATTTATTTACCTCCTTGCCGAGACCCTTGATCCCTGGGGCTCCGTTGGCACTAGTGAGTCCGTTGGTGCTGAGTGTATTGAGTCCTTCATTAACGTCCTTGTTGGACTCTGTGTCAAGGGAAAGTTTGAGTCCCCACTTGAGAGTGTCTCTGCGTTCCTTGAGAGTCTTACCATCTGTCCAGGCTCCTGAAGCGTCCTTGGGCTCCCACACAGAGGTTCTGGCACCATCTTTGCCACCATCTACCACCACGACGGTGTGAGGGCTGGGGTCCTCCCGGGGCGTCACTCGGTCACCACTCATGCTACCCACAAGGGCACCCACACGACCCATCGAGTAGGGGCACCCACCATTACATGCTACACCCGCTAGCCACGGTCTTTAGTGCCTACGACAAGCACGATGTGGGTGTAGTTTGTGCGTGTAATAGAGCACGCCTTCCGGGAAATCCCGATGAGCACAAAGCACTCAGATCTACGATGTGCAACACATATGAGGAAGGTTTGTGTTGGGTCTCTCTCGCAGTATTTGTTTATTGAGACATTGATACACTGGGCTACTCTACATAAATAACCACTGACAGGATACCTGAAGCTACTAAAAGTAACGAGCCTCGTGGGTTCCTCTTGCACACAAAAGCAGCACCAGCTTTGTTCAAACTAACTACAAACAAAGAAGGCCTTAGTCGTCTCTAACAGACGGAAAAAAGCTCGGACGATTAATTATATGGACGTTTGAAATAGCGTTTGGACAGAGATCACTTGTGGCAGCTCTTCAGCGGGACCTCGAAGTGCTAGTGCTTGAGGACGAGGCTGGAGCATGGACGTAAGATACATGGGTCAGGTACACAACATATTATGCACACGCATTACAAGGGAGAGACAGATTCGAAGCTTCGATCAGCTCTAGCTTCCGAGGTAAGGTGACAATTGTATACAGATTTGTACACAGGAATAAAGTGCGCGTCACTTTTGTTAGCGCGCGCACTGCTGCTATACACAGTGCCACAGACAAATATACAACATAGAGATCTGAATATCATACACACACCAATATTGTTGGGCACAAATACTACAAATGTTGAGACAATGTGTGCCCTTAAAACTGAGAGACTAGCCAAAAATACATCTGGGTACAATTTCTTGATGCTACGCAAGGTTAAAGAGCTAAAATATTTCTTTATTCTTAAACCTTCGACAGAAAACTAACATTAAAGATACACAGAGTGAGGAGCTCCTCTCGGCCCTCCAGCCTTTATATCAGCGTTCTGTCCACAGGTCTTGGACTCTTACATCGCACGCTCCTCTCACCGCCTCGGTTCCACCGAGTCTTAGGACGTCGATGGTGGAGTCCTGTGAAAATGCTTCCGCTCTCAAGATTTTTCCTTGGCGTCACGGCATCCAGCAGCGCTTGTGCGAGGTGCGCTAAGCAGGAGTGCTTGTGAACATGGCAGAGAGAGATGCTGTTGCTGCTAACAGTCCGAGCATCCTGCAGCGTCAGCAGGTGTGTGGAGCGGAGACACGCCAGGACGCGGGCTCGGCGTGGTTGGTGGCGGTGTAGAGGGTCGCGTGGGGCTGACTAGCCGGGTGTGGTGTGCTCTTGTGGATAGGGACGGCGGTAACTTGGGGGAGGAACGCGCGGGGCGGGGCCAGGCTTGCTGGGGGAGGCTGGGGTCTTCCTGGGGAAGGTGGGTTGGGGAGGAATGGGAGGTTTGCTGCTGCTGCTGCTGAAATAGCTTCCATCCAGCCTCCCTCCCTCCTGCACCGCGCGCTAACACCTGCGTCGGCGTCCTGCGCAGCGACAACACCTGCGTCGGCGTCCTGCGCAGCGACAACACCTGCGTCGGCGTCCTGCGCAGCGACAACACCTGCGTCAGCGTTATGCGCAGCGCCGACACATCGTTCCACAGCCAACCGTAGCAGTGCGTCTACCACCTAGCATCACATTGTGTCCTAGCCCAGCCTCCTTGTTTACTACCCACCCCATAACACCCATGCTCCCACCCCATGATACCCATGCTCCCACCCCATCACACCCATACTCCCCCCCATCACACCCATACTCCCACCCCATTGACACCCATGCTCCCACCCCATCACACCCATACTCCCACCCCATTGACACCCATACTCCCACCCCATTGACACCCATGCTCCCACCCCATTGACACCCATGCTCCCACCCCATCACACCTATATGTCGTGTGGGTACTTAAGGAGATATTGGAGTAAGGAATACACTCGTTGGATGGGTTGGAGTCGTATAATATAAGTCTTGAGGGGAGAGAGCCCAGGCCTGCCTTGACTAGTCTGTGCCTGGCGTGGAAGTGAGAGGGAGGCCTGCCTTGACTAGTCTGTGCCTGGCGTGGAAGTGAGAGGGAGGCCTGCCTTGACTAGTCTGTGCCTGGCGTGGAAGTGAGAGGGAGGCCTGCCTTGACTAGTCTGTGCCTGGCGTGGAAGTGAGAGGAAGGCCTGCCTTGACTAGTCTGTGCCTGGCGTGGAAGTGAGAGGGAGGCCTGCCTTGACTAGTCTGTGCCTGGCGTGGAAGTGAGAGGGAGGCCTGCCTTGACTAGTCTGTGCCTGGCGTGGAAGTGAGAGGGAGGCCTGCCTTGACTAGTCTGTGCCTGGCGTGGAAGTGAGAGGGAGGCCTGCCTTGACTAGTCTGTGCCTGGCGTGGAAGTGAGAGGAAGGCCTGCCTTGACTAGTCTGTGCCTGGCGTGGAAGTGAGAGGGAGGCCTGCCCGCTCACATGAGCGGGACTCGTGACGTCACACTTAGCTAGTGAGCCTATCTATAACATAGCTGGGATAATCTAAGTATACTACATCACACCCAATCACACATGCTCTAACCCCATGATACTCATGCTCCCACTCCATCACACCCATGACACTCATGCTCCCACCCCATCAAACCCATGCTCCCACCACATCACACCCAATCACACATGCTCTAACCCCATGATACTCATGCTCCCACTCCATCACACCCATGCTCCCACCCCATCAAACCCATGCTCCCACCACATCACACCCAATCACACATGCTCTAACCCCATGATACTCATGCTCCCACTCCATCACACCCATGCTCCCACCCCATCAAACCCAAGCCCTTACCATTTACCCTTAATATACCTTGATGGGTTTCGAGAGTGTATCTACTTATCTACTTCCTGAGCCAGGCCCTGGGCCAGGCTTGTCTGGTGCTTGCTTGTTCAACCAGGCTGTTGTTGCTGGCGGCCCGCTGACCTACATATCCGTCGCATCCTGGTTTGATTTGGCACTTGGGGGAGTTAGTGGTCCAGTTTTCTCTTGAAAATAACAAAGTCAAAATACCGTGACTGGAACAACACACAAATAACCTCACAAAGAAGACAGGAGGTTATTACGGTGTTTCGGTCCAAGTCGGACCGAAACGTTGTCAAGAGACTGGTTAACATGAACCTTCAAAACAAGACTGGCTGACGCCCATTCCCTGAAACCAGCCCACCCAAACGCCCACCCACCGCTCCTTGAAACCGCAACCCTCCGCCCCGTGACCCCCACCAGCCCAACCACCTCCTGCCCCACTGCCATAATTAAGACTCTGCTCATTCTGAGAAAAATTCTCAATTCCATTGACTACACATTCATGCCTCGTTGTGCCCCACATTCACCACAAATAAGAAGAGGACAAAACAAATTCCTTTCAGGTCAATTAACGTTATATGACCTGGTGCGCTGAGAGATAATTATCTGATTTTTCAGAAGTGAAACTTGCAGCTTTGCTTCCGTGAATACTGCAAAACATTAACGTGCAAAAGAGCGTTCAATAGAGCGTGCAAGAGAGCGTGCAGTCTCCTTCTACCTGCCCTTCGTGCTTCGATCTGACTCAAGAGCAAAATTTTTATTTGCTGCTCTAAATGAGTGTGATCAGAGATGCTTTGAAAAGGAGACGCGAGAAGCCCAGAGTCATGTGAGAGAAGACAAGTGCTGGAGATGAGACGTCAAGACAAGTGCTGGAGATGAGACGTCAAGACAAGTGCTGGAGATGAGACGTCAAGACAAGTGCTGGAGATGAGACGTCAAGACAAGTGCTGGAGATGAGACGTCAAGACAAGTGCTGGAGATGAGACGTCAAGACAAGTGCTGGAGATGAGACGTCAAGACAAGTGCTGGAGATGAGACGTCAAGACAAGTGCTGGAGATGAGACGTCAAGACAAGTGCTGGAGATGAGACGTCAAGACAAGTGCTGGAGATGAGACGTCAAGACAAGTGCTGGAGATGAGACGTCAAGACAAGTGCTGGAGATGAGACGTCAAGACAAGTGCTGGAGATGAGACGTCAAGACAAGTGCTGGAGATGAGACGTCAAGACAAGTGCTGGAGATGAGACGTCAAGACAAGTGCTGGAGATGAGACGTCAAGACAAGTGCTGGAGATGAGACGTCAAGACAAGTGCTGGAGATGAGACGTCAAGACAAGTGCTGGAGATGAGACGTCAAGACAAGTGCTGGAGATGAGACGTCAAGACAAGTGCTGGAGATGAGACGTCAAGACAAGTGCTGGAGATGAGACGTGAAGCCAAGTGCTGGAGATGAGACGTCAAGACAGTGCTGGAGATGAGACGTCAAGACAAGTGCTGGAGATGAGACGTCAAGACAAGTGCTGGAGATGAGACGTCAAGACAAGTGCTGGAGATGAGACGTCAAGACAGTGCAGGAGATGAGACGTCAAGACAAGTGCTGGAGATGAGACGTCAAGACAAGTGCTGGAGATGAGACGTCAAGACAGTGCTGGAGATGAGACGTCAAGACAAGTGCTGGAGATGAGACGTCAAGACAAGTGCTGGAGATGAGACGTCAAGACAAGTGCTGGAGATGAGACGTGAAGCCAAGTGCTGGAGATGAGACGTGAAGACAAGTGCTGGAGATGAGACGTGAAGACAAGTGCTGGAGATGAGACGTGAAGACAAGTGCTGGAGATGAGACGTCAAGACAAGTGCTTGGAGATGAGACGTGAAGACAAGTGCTGGAGATGAGACGTGAAGACAAGTGCTGGAGATGAGACGTCAAGACAAGTGCTGGAGATGAGACGTCAAGACAAGTGCTGGAGATGAGACGTCAAGACAAGTGCTTGGAGATGAGACGTCAAGACAGTGCTGGAGATGAGACGTCAAGACAAGTGCTGGAGATGAGACGTCAAGACAGTGCTGGAGATGAGACGTCAAGACAAGTGCTGGAGATGAGACGTCAAGACAAGTGCTGGAGATGAGACGTCAAGACAAGTGCTGGAGATGAGACGTCAAGACAAGTGCTGGAGATGAGACGTCAAGACAAGTGCTGGAGATGAGACGTCAAGACAGTGCTGGAGATGAGACGTCAAGACAAGTGCTGGAGATGAGACGTCAAGACAAGTGCTTGGAGATGAGACGTCAAGACAAGTGCTGGAGATGAGACGTCAAGACAAGTGCTGGAGATGAGACGTCAAGACAAGTGCTGGAGATGAGACGTCAAGACAAGTGCTTGGAGATGAGACGTCAAGACAGTGCTGGAGATGAGACGTCAAGACAAGTGCTGGAGATGAGACGTCAAGACAGTGCTGGAGATGAGACGTCAAGACAAGTGCTGGAGATGAGACGTCAATACAAGTGCTGGAGATGAGACGTGGAGACAAGTGCTGGAGATGAGACACTTTGAGCGAGTGTCTGGTCTTGTGTTAACTAACCTCTGTTGTCCTCTTGTCAGGTTGCTCTCCTGCAGTGACTCACTCACTCTCTCATCTACCTCTGTCTGATGAAGACGGCTGGGAGTCCACCAAACAGCCTTTGCCTGAAGGATGTTATCTGTGGTCAACGTCTCTTCCTCCCTGGTGAATCAAGACCTGATCAACCAGGATGTTACTGCTGGCCGCTTGCACTCTGTCATACCAACCACAGCCCGGCTAATCAGGAGCGGAAGGTGTGTTGGAGACCTCTCACTAAACCATCCTAACAGACTTCCTTATACCACCTCACTAAACTATACTACCATACTTATACCACCTCACTAAACTATACTACCATACTTATACCACCTCACTAAACTATACTACCATACTTATACCACCTCACTAAACTATACTACCATACTTATACCACCTCACTTAACTATACTACCATACTTATACCACCTCACTAAACTATACTACCATACTTATACCACCTCACTTAACTATACTACCATACTTATACCACGTCACTAAACTATACTACCATACTTATACCACCTCACTAAACTATACTACCATACTTATATCACCTCACTAAACTATACTACCATACTTATATCACCTCACTAAACTATACTACCATACTTATACCACCTCACTAAACTATACTACCATACTTATACCACCTCACTAAACTATACTACCATACTTATACCACCTCACTAAACTATACTACCATACTTATACCACCTCACTTAACTATACTACCATACTTATACCACCTCACTAAACTATACTACCATACTTATACCACCTCACTAAACTATACTACCATACTTATACCACTTCACTAAACTATACTACCATACTTATACCACCTCACTAAACTATACTACCATACTTATACCACCTCACTAAACTATACTACCATACTTATACCACCTCACTAAACTATACTACCATACTTATACCACCTCACTAAACTATACTACCATACTTATACCACCTCACTAAACTATACTACCATACTTATACCACCTCACTAAACTATACTACCATACTTATACCACCTCACTAAACTATACTACCATACTTATATCACCTCACTAAACTATACTACCATACTTATATCACCTCACTTAACTATACTACCATACTTATATCACCTCACTTAACTATACTACCATACTTATATCACCTCACTAAACTATACTACCATACTTATATCACCTCACTAAACTATACTACCATACTTATATCACCTTTCTAAACTATACTACCATACTTATATCACCTCACTAAACCATCCTAATACACTTTCGATGGTAGTGTTCTATGTTGTTCCATGGTGGTGTTCCATGGTAGTGTTTCATGGTCGTGTTCCATGGTGGTGTTCCATGTTGTTCCATGGTGGTGTTCCATGTTATTCCATGGTGGTGTTCCATGGTAGTGTTTCATGGTGGTGTTCCATGTTGTTCCATTTTGGTGTTCCATGTTGTTCCATGGTGGTGTTCCATGTTATTCCATGGTGGTGTTCCATGTTATTCCATGGTGGTGTTCCATGTTATTCCATGGTGGTGTTCCATGTTATTCCATGGTGGTGTTCCATGTTATTCCATGGTGGTGTTCCATGTTATTCCATGGTGGTGTTCCATGTTATTCCATGGTGGTGTTCCATGTTATTCCATGGTGGTGTTCCATGTTATTCCATGGTGGTGTTCCATGTTATTCCATGGTGGTGTTCCATGTTATTCCATGGTGGTGTTCCATGTTATTCCATGGTGGTGTTCCATGTTATTCCATGGTGGTGTTCCATGTTGTTCCATGTTGGTTCAATTCTGGTGTTCCAGGGTGGTGATTCATTCTGGTGTTCCAGGGTGGTGATTCATTCTGGTGTTCCAGGGTGGTGATCCATTCTGGTGTTCCAGGGTGGTGATCCATTCTGGTGCTCCAGGGTGGTGATCCATTCTGGGGTTCCAGGGTGGTGATCCATTCTGGTGTTTCATGGTGGTGATCCATTCTGGTGTTCCATGGTGGTGATCCATTCTGGTGTTCCATGGTGGTGATCCATTCTGGTGTTCCAGGGTGGTGATCCATTCTGGTGCTCCAGGGTGGTGATCCATTCTGGGGTTCCAGGGTGGTGATCCATTCTGGTGTTTCATGGTGGTGATCCATTCTGGTGTTCCATGGTGGTGATCCATTCTGGTGTTCCATGGTGGTGATCCATTCTGGTGTTCCAGGGTGGTGATCCATTCTGGTGTTCCAGGGTGATGATCCATTCTAGTGTTCCAGGGTGATGATTCATTCTGGTGTTCCAGGGTGGTGATCCATTCTGGTGTTCCAGGGTGATGATCCATTCTAGTGTTCCAGGGTGATGATCCATTCTAGTGTTCCAGGGTGGTGATCCATTCTGGTGTTCCAGGGTGTTCCATGTTGTTCCATGGTGGTGTTCCATTATGTTTCATGGTTGTATTCCACTGTGGTGTTCCAAGGTGGCGTCCTTGATACATTCCTTCCTTCTCTGTCTTTCTCGCCCTCGTTTCTGTCTTCACATACTTCTCCTTTATTCTCCTCTCCTCTTCCGGTGCTGCCGTGTCCTCCTATTTACATTCCTTCTCTTCCTCATATTACTCTTCTTCCTCTTCTTTCCCTTATCCTCTTCACATACCTCCTCTTATCCATCATCTTCTCTCATCCTTCATTCCAGTCTTCTTACTCCGTTTTTCCCTTCATCCTCCTCCTCCTCCTTCTCCTCTTCCTCTTCTCCCCACCTCTGCCGTATGGCCAGACTCTGGCTCCTCAACCTTGACAACTGTGGTGGCTTGCTCTTGTTGTTTGACAACTGTCCTGGCTTGTTACTGATGCTTGACAACTGACCTGGCTTGTTACTGATGCTTGACAACTGTCCTGGCTTGTTACTGATGCTTGACAACTGTCCTGGCTTGTTACTGATGCTTGACAACTGTCCTGGCTTGTTACTGATACTTGACAACTGTCCTGGCTTGTTACTGATGCTTGACAACTATCCTGGCTTGTTACTGATGCTTGACAACTGTCCTGGCTTGTTACTGATGCTTGACAACTGTCCTGGCTTGTTACTGATGCTTGACAACTGTCCTGGCTTGTTACTGATACTTGACAACTATCCTGGCTTGTTACTGATGCTTGACAACTGTCCTGGCTTGTTACTGATGCTTGACAACTGTCCTGGCTTGTTACTGATGCTTGACAACTGTCCTGGCTTGTTACTGATGCTTGACAACTGTCATGGCTTGTTACTGATACTTGACAACTATCCTGGCTTGTTACTGATGCTTGACAACTGTCATGGCTTGTTACTGATACTTGACAACTATCCTGGCTTGTTACTGATGCTTGACAACTGTCCTGGCTTGTTACTGATGCTTGACAACTGTCCTGGCTTGTTACTGATGCTTGACAACTGTCCTGGCTTGTTACTGATACTTGACAACTGTCCTGGCTTGTTACTGATGCTTGACAACTGTCCTGGCTTGTTACTGATGCTTGACAACTGTCATGGCTTGTTACTGATACTTGACAACTATCCTGGCTTGTTACTGATGCTTGACAACTGTCCTGGCTTGTTACTGATACTTGACAACTGTCCTGGCTTGTTACTGATGCTTGACAACTGTCCTGGCTTGTTACTGATGCTTGACAACTGTCCTGGCTTGTTACTGATGCTTGACAACTGTCCTGGCTTGTTACTGATGCTTGACAACTGTCCTGGCTTGTTACTGATACTTGACAACTGTCCTGGCTTGTTACTGATGCTTGACAACTGTCCTGGCTTGTTACTGATACTTGACAACTGTCCTGGCTTGTTACTGATGCTTGACAACTATTTTGGCTTTCTCTTGATTCTTGACAACTGGCTTGGCTTCCTCACTCACTTCCCACATGTAAATATAAACCTTCTCTCTAACCCACTACTCTTACCGCTGCTCTCCATATTTCTTGACGACTTCTCTCTCCTCCTCTTGTTCTTCCCTCCTCCTCCTCCTTTCCTCCTTACTTCTTTTCCTGTACGAGAGTTCTTAGAAACCTCGAAATCTTTTCAGGTTTTCTGGAGTATTTATGTCTTACACCCCGTGACTTCCCCGTACCCTGTCCTCTGTAGTATTGTCCCCCTACCCTCTGTAGTAGTGTCCCCCTACCCTCTGTAGTAGTGTCCTCCTATCCTGTGTAGTAGTGCCCCCCTACCCTCTGAAGTTGTGTCCTCCTACCCTCTGAAGTTGTGTCCTCCTACCCTCTGTAGTAGTGTCCCCTACAGTGGTGTACGTAAGAGTGAACAAACTTGACAACAGTGTACGTATACCAGCTTGACAGCAGTGTACGATTACCAGCTTGACAGCAGTGTACGTACAACAGCCTGACAAAAGTTTACGTACACCAGCTTGACACCAGTGTACGTACAACAGCTTGACAGCAGTGTACGTACACCAGCCTGACAGCAGTTTACGTACACCAGCTTGACAGCAGTGTACGTACAACAACTTGACAGCAGTGTACGTACACCAGCCTGACAGCAGTATACGTACACCTGCTTGACAGTAGTGTACATGAACCAGCTTGAAAACAGTATACGTACACAGCTTGACAACAGTGTACGTAAGTCAAGCTTGACAGCAGTGTACGTAAGTCAAGTTGACAGCAGTGTACGTAAGTCAAGCTTGACAGACGTGTACGTAAGTCAAGCTTGACAGAAGTGTACGTAAGTCAAGCTTGACAGAAGTGTACGTAAGTCAAGCTTGACAGAAGTGTACGTAAGTCAAGCTTGACAGCAGTGTACGTAAGTCAAGTTGACAGCAGTGTACGTAAGTCAAGCTTGACAGACGTGTACGTAAGTCAAGCTTGACAGAATTGTACGTAAGTCAAGCTTGACAGAAGTGTACGTAAGTCAAGCTTGACAGAAGTGTACGTAAGTCAAGCTTGACAGAAGTGTACGTAAGTCAAGCTTGACATAAGTGTACGTACGTCAAGCTTGACAAGTGTACGCAAGTCAAGCTTGACAGCAGTGTACGTAAGTGAAGCTTCACAGTACTGTACGTAAGTCAAGCTTGACAGTGGTGTACGTAAGAGTCAACAACCTTGAGAGTGGAGTACGTAAGAATCAACAAGCTTGACAGTGGAGAACGTAAGAGTCAACAAGCTTGACAGTGGAGTACGTAAGAGTCAACAAGCTTGACAGTGGTGTACGTAAGAGTCAACAAGCTTGACAGTGGTGTACGTAAGAGTTAACAAGCTTGACAGTGGTGTTCGTAAGAGTCAAGCTTGATAGTGGTGTACGTAAGAGTCAACAAGCTTGACAGTGGTGTACGTAAGAGTCAACAAGCTTGACAGTGGTGTACGTAAGAGTCAACAAGCTTGACAGTGGTGTACGTAAGAGTCAAGCTTGACAGTAGTCTCTCAGCTTATCCATCATCTGGTGCCATCGTTGGACAAGACGGTGTATAACACCGGCTTCGCCGTGGCTAATCTTCGCCACTTTTCGCAGACAATACCCAGTACGTTGCCCTCGCGATGACTCTTTGAACTTAGGGAAGAACTTGGGGAGGAACTTGGGGAGAAACTTAAGATGAAACTTAGGAAATTGGGGAGGAACTTAGGGAAGAACTTAGGAAGGAACTTGGGGAATACCATTTCCCTAATTTTTAAGCAGTACAAGTGTCGTAATGAACAAACTTGAACATTACAACTAAAATTAACCCAGGTTGAAGTTAATTAACGCGATAAGTAATTTATCCCCTGATTACAGTGACTAACATAACTGAACTATCGTGGTTTTTAAGTAGCATTTTGGAACAACCGTAACAACAACCACAACCTCCATACCAACAACCACAACAGCCCCCACAACAATTATATGAACAATCACAATCCCCCACAACAACCATAACAACCATATTAACAACCACAATCCCCTACAACAACCATAATAACAGTCAACAACAACACAACCACCTCAACAACAACAACAAAAGATTACAAGTATAAGTGATGGCTCGGTATGAAGTAAGTTTGAATAAATTACAGAAGAGAGATTGTTTGTAATGTTTGATGAATTACTGTTATGACCAACGATGGGATAATCAAGTGTTTTGACAATTCAAGATTAATCGAGACCAGTTCATCCATTTTTCAGGGTAGCCAGCGAAAAGTTTCGGTCAAATGAGAGAAATAAGGGAAATGGACGCGAAATGCATCCACCTGAGACACTCAGTGACGACGCTTCGGTCCTGGACCTTGACCACGCCAGGTGTTGACGTCACCTAACTCACCCAGCGAGCAACACGCTGCCTACTCCGGTACCTAATGCAAGTACTCAGAGGTGGTGAGGAAGCAGGCAGGCAGTGCGGTGCTCTTAAGGAGGTTAATAAAAAATAATAGAAAGAAGAATTGGAAAACTCGGTGACCAGCGACAACAGCGTCTGAGTGTCGACCCCACACGCTTTCATCAGCCTTATATAATCTGCTCAAACGCAACACCACAGATAAACGCATCCAAACACATAACCATCGACTGAAAACTAATTTCGCCTAATGTAAGAATAATAATAGTTATAGTAGTAGTAGTAGAGGAAGCGCTAAGCCCCCAGGAGTCATGCAGAACATGGAGAATGGGAGGCAACCTGATTACATACCGGAAAAAAAGGAGAGGTCAACTTGCCTTGATTAAAAGTGCCAGGCACTTGAGAGACTTCGTTCAAGAGTCATATAGGTGTCAATCAAGAGTGCCTCTCAGCCATGCAGGTATCTGCCCTAAGAGACGTCGTTCAAGAGTGCCTCTCAGTCATGCAGGTATCTGCCCTGAGAGACGTCGTTCAAGAGTGCCTCTCAGTCATGCAGGTATCTGCCCTGAGAGACGTCGTTCAAGAGTGCCTCTCAGTCATGCAGGTACCTGCCCTGAGACGTCGTTCAAGAGTTTCTCATTCATGCAGGTACCTGCAATGAGAGACGTTGTTCAAGAGTGTTTCTCAGTTATGCAGGTACCTGCAATGAGAGACGTCGTTCAAGAGTGTTTCTCAGTCATGCAGGTACCTCCCTTGACAGGTGTCAATCAAGAGAGCCTCTGTCATGCAGACACCTGCCCTGAGAGACGTCAATCAAACTCTGAGTCAGGGCGTCGTATTTTTGCACTCTACCTGGAGGCAGGCCTTCAATTATGCACCTGCCGCCACACGTTCATTGATGCACCAATCTGTATGTTGTTTGTTGCCTTACAGTTGTTGCTGCTGTTGTAGTTGTTGCTGCTGTTGTTGTTGCTGCTGCTGTTGTAGTTGTTATTGTTGTTGTAGTTATTGCTGCTGTTGTAGTTGTTATTGTTGTTGTAGTTGTTGCTTCTCTGGGAACTGTTTTCTCACTGTCTCATTTTCGTTATTACTACAATTTCTCGAAATTGTTTTTCTTGTACGAACCTGAAGTTCAATGAAATAAAAGTTAATATTTCTTATTCTCAAAGAGATACGAAATTGTTGTATTAGTAATGAAGATGATTTGTTGTATGAAGGACTTAAGTTTATACATTTTCTTTGTAATCTGTATAAAGCGTCCGAGTGTGTAGCGAGGTTGTATAAATGAGCCGAATTAGTTAGTGTGCTCCCTATGTTCCAGGCTGCATGCAAGTCTCTCAGTTTCTCTCTCTCTGGCTGTCTTCCTGGCTGTCATTTCGTTCAGTTCCCTTGCAAGGTGAACATTAGGACGTTCATCACACTATCAACATCACAAGTGTACTATGTGATATCTTGTAAGTCATTACATTCTCTAGTCAAGCTTGCTAACACACACACACATACACACTTATTTTTATATGTGATTCGTTTAATGCGAGTAATAAATTGTTTCCACAACACAACAGACTTGACCATAAAGTGAAAAAAGACGATTGATTGTGGGTGACCAAAACTGATGTTCAACCTCCCCTGACCTCTCATTCCTCTGAGGTCCTTCACGTGCTGCCACAAAGACTACCATGAACACCTCCCACCCTTCACGTGCTGCCACAAAGACTACCATGAACACCTCCCACCCTTCACGTGCTGCCACAAAGACTACCATGAACACCTCCCACCCTTCACGTGCTGCCACAAAGACTACCATGAACACCTCCTACCCTTCACGTGCTGCCACAAAGACTAACACCTCCCACCCTTCACGTGCTGCCACAAAGACTACCATGAACACCTCCTACCCTTCACGTGCTGCCACAAAGACTAACACCTCCTACCCTTCACGTGCTGCCACAAAGACTAACACCTCCTACCCTTCACGTGCTGCCACAAAGACTACCATGAACACCTCCTACCTTTCACGCGCTGCTACAAAGACTACCATGAACACCTCCCACCCTTCACGTGCTGATACAAAGACTACCATGAACACCTCCTACCCTTCACGTGCTGCTACAAAGACTACCATGAACACCTCCTACCCTTCACGTGCTGCCACAAAGACTACCATGAACACCTCCCACCTTTCACGTGCTGCTACAAAGACTACCATGAACACCTCCCACCCTTCACGTGCTGCTACAAAGACTACCATGAACACCTCCCACCCTTCACGTGCTGCTACAGAAACTATATAGACTACAAAGACTATGTATTCTTCAATAACAAGAATATATATACAAAATTTCTCTGACTTGAAGTTTCTGAAGCAAGATATAGACACGCCAAGATATGCCAAGAGCATATTTTTATATCCCAAGAGAAATTCTATGATTATTTGTTGACTGACGATACTCAAAACACATTTCCTTCACCGTTGTTATTCAGGCAGGTGACACTGCTGATGCTGTGTGTACTAAGAAAGGCGTTCAAGAGATTCGCAGGGCACCCCATCCTGTCAAGAAATGCTACTACTACCGCTGGCAAGCACCCCTTACACTTCCGTCACCCCTGGCAAGCACCCCTACACTACAGTCACTCCTCCCCCAACACTACCTCCTATCTACGGAGTGTTGGGGTTAAGATCGATAGCTGGCGGTACCTTGCTCCCGCCACCCCCCCCCCCCCACCCATCTTTGCTGCTACCGCCCACCCACCACCCATCTTTACTGCAGCCACCCACACCCGCCCATCTTTGCTGCAGCCACCCACCCCCACGCATCTTTGCAGCAACCACCCACCCCCACGCATCTTTGTTGCTCCCACCCACTCAACCCATCTTTGCTGCTGCCACCCACCCTTGCTGTAGCCACTAATCCCCAGCCCACACTTGCTAAACTAACTCACCACAACCCACACTTGCTAAACTAACCCACCACCAACCCACACTTGCTAAACTAACCCACCACGAATGGGTTAGTATTGATCAAAAACATATCAGACTTCCTATTTAAATCCCTCTCAAAAAAATTAAATCCGCATATTTTTTTAAATCCATGAACTAATGGGGATTTAAATCTGATCTTTAGGACATAAATCTACATTAAATGATACCAAAATCACTTCTATGGGATTTTTCCCAGGCTGGAACATTCACCTTGTAAACTGTAGTGTTAGTGTTCGTGTGCACCTCTACTGTACGTGTTCGAGCTGTGCCCCGTACGTTCTAGGGTTGTGTGCACGCAACGTGTGGTTACGTGCTTGCATAGTGAGCGGTGCAAGCACGTACATGTTTGCGTGTCCTTGCGTTATGTAAGTGAAGGAAGTACCAGCACTCCTGCGTCATGTACGTGAAGACAGTACCAGCACTCCTGCGTCATGTACGTTAAGGCAGTACCAGCACTCCTGCGTCATGTACGTTAAGGCAGTACCAGCACTCCTGCGTCATGTACGTGAAGACAGTACCAACACTCCTGCGTCATGTACGTGAAGACAGTACCAACACTCCTGCGTCATGTACGTGAAGGCAGTACCAGCACTCCTGTGTCATGTACGTGAAGACAGTACCAGCACTCCTGTGTCATGTACGTGAAGACAGTACCAGCACTCCTGTGTCATGTACGTGAAGACAGTACCAGCACTCCTGCGTCATGTACGTTAAGGCAGTACCAGCACTCCTGCGTCATGTACGTGAAGACAGTACCAACACTCCTGCGTCATGTACGTGAAGGCAGTACCAGCACTCCTGTGTCATGTACGTGAAGACAGTACCAGCACTCCTGTGTCATGTACGTGAAGACAGTACTAGCACTCCTGTGTCATGTACGTGAAGACAGTACCAGCACTCCTGTGTCATGTACGTGAAGACAGTACCAGCACTCCTGTGTCATGTACGTGAAGGCAGTACCAGCACTCCTGTGTCATGTACGTGAAGACAGTACCAGCACTCCTGTGTCATGTACGTGAAGACAGTACCAGCACTCCTGTGTCATGTACGTGAAGACAGTACCAGCACTCCTGTGTCATGTACGTGAAGACAGTACCAGCACTCCTGTGTCATGTACGTGAAGACAGTACCAGCACTCCTGCGTCATGTACGTGAAGACAGTACCAGCACTCTTGTGTCATGTACGTGAAGACAGTACCAGCACTCTTGTGTCATGTACGTGAAGACAGTACCAGCACTCTTGTGTCATGTACGTGAAGACAGTACCAGCACTCCTGTGTCATGTACGTGAAGACAGTACCAGCACTCCTGTGTCATGTACGTGAAGACAGTACTAGCACTCCTGTGTCATGTACGTGAAGACAGTACCAGCACTCCTGTGTCATGTACGTGAAGACAGTACCAGCACTCCTGTGTCATGTACGTGAAGACAGTACCAGCACTCCTGTGTCATGTACGTGAAGACAGTACCAGCACTCCTGCGCCATGTACGTAAAGGTGTACCAGCACTCCTGTGTCATGTACGTGAAGGCAGTACCAGCACTCCTGTGTCATGTACGTGAAGACAGTACCAGCACTCCTGTGTCATGTACGTGAAGACAGTACCAGCACTCCTGTGTCATGTACGTGAAGACAGTACCAGCACTCCTGTGTCATGTACGTGAAGACAGTACCAGCACTCCTGTGTCATGTACGTGAAGACAGTACCAGCACTCCTGTGTCATGTACGTGAAGACAGTACCAGCACTCCTGTGTCATGTACGTGAAGGCAGTACCAGCACTCCTGTGTCATGTACGTGAAGACAGTACCAGCACTCCTGTGTCATGTACGTGAAGACAGTACCAGCACTCCTGTGTCATGTACGTGAAGACAGTACCAGCACTCCTGTGTCATGTACGTGAAGACAGTACCAGCACTCCTGTGTCACGTACGTGAAGACAGTACCAGCACTCCTGCGCCATGTACGTAAAGGTGTACCAGCACTCCTGTGTCATGTACGTGAAGGCAGTACCAGCACTCCTGTGTCATGTACGTGAAGACAGTACCAGCACTCCTGTGTCATGTACGTGAAGACAGTACCAGCACTCCTGCGCCATGTACGTAAAGGTGTACCAGCACTCCTGTGTCATGTACGTGAAGGCAGTACCAGCACTCCTGTGTCATGTACGTGAAGACAGTACCAGCACTCCTGTGTCATGTACGTGAAGACAGTACCAGCACTCCTGTGTCATGTACGTGAAGACAGTACCAGCACTCCTGTGTCATGTACGTGAAGACAGTACCAGCACTCCTGTGTCATGTACGTGAAGACAGTACCAGCACTCCTGTGTCATGTACGTGAAGACAGTACCAGCACTCCTGTGTCATGTACGTGAAGGCAGTACCAGCACTCCTGTGTCATGTACGTGAAGACAGTACCAGCACTCCTGTGTCATGTACGTGAAGACAGTACCAGCACTCCTGTGTCATGTACGTGAAGACAGTACCAGCACTCCTGTGTCATGTACGTGAAGACAGTACCAGCACTCCTGTGTCACGTACGTGAAGACAGTACCAGCACTCCTGCGCCATGTACGTAAAGGTGTACCAGCACTCCTGTACGTGTCATACGCACGAACACTGTGTACGGACATCATCACAACAACATTCTGGGGACTCTATAACGATATTTTACTAGTTACCGAACTACTAACAATTACTAACAATTTTCTTTGACAGGAGAAATTACTGGACGTTAGGAGGAGGTAAAGAATGGAGAAAATTGTGTACATAATTCTTGAAGCATAATTAAGAATTATTGAGCATTACTGAGCATTACTGAGCGCTAGAGAGAGGTGGAGTGACATACTGAGACGATGTAGGAAGACATATGCCAGCTACGATGACCTCCAACACTACTGCTGCTAGCACCACCATCACGACAAGACTAACCTAAGATGACCTCCAACACTACTGCTGCTAGCACCACCATCACGACAAGACTAAACTAAGATGACCTCCAACACTACTGCTGCTAGCACCACCATCACGACAAGACTAACCTAAGATGACCTCCAACACTACTGCTGCTAGCACCACCATCACGACAAGACTAAACTAAGATGACCTCCAACACTACTGCTGCTAGCACCACCATCACGACAAGACTAAACTAAGATGACCTCCAACACTACTGCTGCTAGCACCACCATCACAACAAGACTAAACTAAGATGACCTCCAACACTACTGCTGCTAGCACCACCATCACGACAAGACTAAACTAAGATGACCTCCAACACTACTGCTGCTAGCACCACCATCACAACAAGACTAAACTAAGATGACCTCCAACACTACTGCTGCTAGCACCACCATCACAACAAGACTAAACTAAGATGACCTCCAACACTACTGCTGCTAGCACCACCATCATAATAAGACTAAACTAAGATGACCTCCAACACTACTGCTGCTAGCACCACCATCACAAGAAGACTAAACTAAGATGACCTCCAACACTACTGCTGCTAGCACCACCATCACGACAAGACTAAACTAAGATGACCTCCAACACTACTGCTGCTAGCACCACCATCACGACAAGACTAACCTAAGATGACCTCCAACACTACTGCTGCTAGCACCACCAACACGACAAGACTAAACTAAGATGACCTCCAACACTACTGCTGCTAGCACCACCATCATAATAAGACTAAACTAAGATGACCTCCAACACTACTGCTGCTAGCACCACCATCATAATAAGACTAAACTAAGATGACCTCCAACACTACTGCTGCTAGCACCACCATCATAATAAGACTAAACTAAGATGACCTCCAACACTACTGCTGCTAGCACCACCATCATAACAAGACTAAACTAAGATGACCTCCAACAATACTGCTGCTAGCACCACCATCATAACAAGACTAAACTAAGATGACCTCCAACAATACTGCTGCTAGCACCACCATCATAACAAGACTAAACTAAGATGACCTCCAACAATACTGCTGCTAGCACCACCATCACAACAAGACTAAACTTTGTGTCATCATAGGCTGGTTAGGAGTCAGGGTGGTATACTGGCTAGTTACGCACCACCGGCCCCCACAAGACACACCACCACCCACAACTCACACCACCACCCACAACTTACACTAGTCCACCTACCAGTTGGTCAATCCGCCCGCCACCCAACTAGCACGTCCGCCCACCGCCCATTACTTCGTTAAGAGACAGTGACTTGCTGGGGTGGTATGGTTTCGCAAGACTGGACTGGGTGATTATGGCACCTATCAGCGGGGGACATAAGGACTAGTGTGTGTGTGTTGCCAAGGGCTGGATGAACCTTAACAAAGAGCTCTCAACTTCACCCTGGGGGAGGGGGGAGTCATGTCTCCGCCCCTTCCTCCTCCTCCTCAGTTTTTGTGTGGCTCACCGTATCAAAGACCTTCCTGAAGCCTAACAATATGCAGTCAACCTACGTGTCTACCGTTTATCTTTGTAATACTCTAAATCTCTAGCAGGCTCAGGAAGTAAGGTTTTTCTTTTCTAACTTCATATTTATCCCCATGTTGTCAAACAGTCTCTGTTAATCACAGGTTTCAACCCTTTATAATATGTAGGTCAGTGATAACAGCCTCTGGTGTAATTCTTCCTGTCTGTCTTGTTAAGCATATGTTGGTAGCACCTCTGTTGTGTCTCAGCTGTCACTGCTGCTGTCACCTCTGTAGTGATGCTGTTGACACACATCAAACTTTTTGAACAGGTTCTCATAAGCAATATTACTACTCGCAAGGCATCGTAACAGTTGCACAAGCCAGGGCAGCATGTTGATGTGATGTACACTGATTTTGCAAAAGCCTTCGACAAGTGCTACCATGATGTGATAATATACAAAAGGTATGCAATAGGAATAACTGGAAAAGTGAGCAGATGGATATTTAAGTATTTAATAAACCCAGAGAGTAGCAACAGTGTGAAGTCGGAGACTGCCACAGTTAACAGCTCTGTTCCTCAAGACACAGTACTAGAACTACTTCTGTTTCTCGATGGCTCAGTTGGGGGTAAGGTGATATGTACATTGTGTGGCCTCTTGAGGCCACACAATGTGTCCTGGGGCCGAATCCTAGCCTGTCGCAGTTTGGTAAATGATATATACTATATACATATATATATATATATACATATATATATATATATATATATATATATATATATATAGTCGTGGGAAATAGGTAAAACTTGCGATTTTGGCTTAAATAGCAACGCTCTTCTTGCCGAATAAGGCAAGCGAAAATTTGTGTATGCAATAATTTTGCAAAAATCATTCTGAACTTAACGAAAAAATATATTTCATTGTGTTTCTTTAATTATTAAATTACTGCAAACTTATCTAGAATATATTTATGTAGTTGGATTAGGCTAAATTAAATTGCGTTTTTTATAATAAGGTTAGGTAAGTTTTCTAAGGTTCCTTTGGTACAAAATTATTAATTTTTACATTAACATAAATTAAAAAAAATTCTCTTTAATAAGAGAAAATTTTAGAAAAAAATTAATTTTAAAAGAGTTCTTGCTAATTGACCAGTTTTACCTATTCGGCACCACACCCACCCACACACACACCTGACGACACTGGAGGACAGGAGGGTTAGGGGAGACATGATAACGACATACAAAATACTGCAAGGTGGACAGAGACAGGATGTTCCAGAGAGGGGACACATAAACAAGGGGTCACAATTTCAAGTTGAAGACTCAGATGAGTCAAAGGGATGTTAGGAAGTATTTCCTTAGTCATGGAGTTGTCAGGAAGTGTAATAGTTTAGCAAGTGATGTAGTGGAGGCAGGAACCATATATAGCTTTAAGACGAGGTATGATAAAGCTCATTGAGCAGGGAGAGGATCTAGTAGCAATCAGTGAAGATGCGGGGCCAGGAGCTAAGTCTCGACCCCTGCAACCACAATTAGGTGAGTACAATTAGGTGAGTACACACACATTATATATATATATATATATATATATATATATATATATATATATATATATATATATATATATATATATATATATGCGTGTGTGTGTTAATTCACACATACAGTAGTAATACCATATAAGTAGCTGGACTCTACACAATATTAATCCCTCTCATCGCTGGTGGAAATTCTCATTTTCGCCAGAACGTACCTTAATGGTGGCCCTCTCCTGGTGGCCCTCTCCTGGTGGCTCTCTCCTGGTGGTCCTCTTCTGGCACCTGCCCAATCTCACTCCCCCTATGACAGAGGATCGTAATCTCAACATCGGTTTTTTTTGGAGAAATGGCCTCTTAACCATTTCAGGGCTACTCCCCTTAATACTTCCCTGTTTCCTGGTCCTATTCCTCCCATTATTCCTTGGTTCTACTCTTCTTTCTCCTCTCTCCTCTTCCCTAGACCCATTCTACCCCTTCCTTCTCTTCCTGATCCCCTTCCACCATCATCCTCCGATAACTGATTCTCGTAAAATTTTTAGATTTTTTTTTATTAACACATAGGCCGTTTCCCACCAAGGCAGGGTGACCCGACAAAGAAAAACTTTCATCATTCACTCCATCACTGTCTTGCCAGAGGCGTGCTTACACTACAGCTACAAAACTGCAACATTAACACCCCTCCTTCAGAGTGCCTGTACTGTACTTCCCATCTCCAGGAATCAAGTCCGGCCTGCCGGTTTCCCTGAAACCCTTCATAAAGGTTACCTTGCCTACACTCCAACAGCACGTCAAGTCCTAAAAACCATTTGTCTCCATTCGCTCCTATCTAACACACTCACGCACGCTTGCTGGAAATCCAAGCCCCTCGCACACAAAACCTCCTTTACCCCCTCCCTCTAACATTTTCTAGGCCGACCCCTACCCTGCCTTCCCTCCACTACAGATTTATACACTCTCGAAGTCATTCTATTTTGCTCCATCCTCTCTACATGTCCAAACCCTCTCAACAACCCCTCCTCAGCTCTCTGGATAATAGTTTTGGTAATCCCACACCTTCTAATCTCCAAACTACTGATTCTCTGCATTATATTCACACCACACATTGCCCTCAGACATGACATCTCCACTGCCTCCAGCCTTCTCCTTGTTGCAACATTCACAACCCATGTCTCACCCATACAAGAGTGTTGGTATAACTATACTCTCATACATTCCCCTCTTTGCTTTCATGGATAAAGTTCTCTGTCCCCACAAGCTCTTCAGTGCACCACTCACCTTTTTCCCCTCGTTAATTCTATGATTTTAGAGTATACTTAAATACCCATCGTGTTGCTTGTACTTGTAAAGACTAAAAGTTTGTATGGTGTATTTCCAAGAGATGTTTGTATGGTGTGTCTCCCATAGAGTGCTTCAACTACTATTATACTGAGAGAGTTTCAACTACTACTGAGAGAGCTTCAACTATTACCATACTGAGAGAGCTTCAACTACTACTATACTGAGAGAGTTTCAACTACTACTGAGAGAGCTTCAACTACTATACTGAGAGAGCTTCAACTACTACCATACTGAGAGAGCTTCAACTACTACCATACTGAGAGAGCTTCAACTACTACTATACTGAGAGTTTCAACTACTACTGAGAGAGCTTCAACTACTATACTGAGAGAGCTTCAACTACTACCATACTGAGAGAGCTTCAACTACTACTATACTGAGAGAGTTTCAACTACTACTGAGAGAGCTTCAACTACCATACTGAGAGAGCTTCAACTACTACCATACTGTGAGAGCTTCAACTGTTACTGTGAGCTTCAACTACTGCTATACTCTGTAGATGTGTGTAGACAGTGAACGTAGATGCAGCTAAGACAACAATCGAGGACTGGTGGAGCTCTGCAGTGAACAGTGAAGACTCGTTCAGTAATTGTACACAACAGGTGTACTTGCAAGTGACCACCACGAAGACAACACCAACTTTGTTCTGCTACCCAAGGTGATCACAGGGACTCGACTCTTAGAAGTTCCCATCCGATGCTTACAAAGACGCATCACAGACACTGCGAGGAGAGTAAAGACCCCAGTGGAAGTCACCTTGAATTTTTGTGTTATCCCAGGTAATGTAAACTATGTATGATAACTGTACTTATGTGTACCTAAATAAACTTACGGAGGTAAGCCAGCCTCTCTGACAGCCACACACACATCGAGGCCACAGTGCAGGAGAGAACACTAAACAACACTGAAAGCTTCGCACGATAAACAAAGTGCTCCCTGACTCCCTCCTGCGCCGGGAGCGCAGCGTAAGCTAGGTTAGCTGTGCTATACGCGCATGCAGATTTAATTTTAAGAGAAGGAAGGCAATGACTGGATACTGTCTACTGCTGTCGCCAGTACTTCAGACTTACAGCAGTGATACATAATA
This sequence comes from Cherax destructor, assembly GCA_009830355.1. Classification (NCBI taxonomy): domain Eukaryota; kingdom Metazoa; phylum Arthropoda; class Malacostraca; order Decapoda; family Parastacidae; genus Cherax; species Cherax destructor. Next base: position 25,777 of record WNWK01008286.1, on the reverse strand, counting down.
CAGTTACAATAATAATAACTTTCTATTCTGTATTATGGAAACTACAACTGAGTCGGATAAACAGAGTTCACTATGAAGTTTCTTGGGACCAGAAAAAGAAAACTAATAATATTTGTTACATATTAAACTACGGGCCAAACAACCACAACAACAATAGCCACAACCACAACCATAACATAACAACAAACACAACAACAATCACAACAACCACAACAATAACCACAACAATAACCACAACAATGACCACAACAATAACAACCAAAACAAGAAGCAAAAATTAAACATCTCACCTGATTCTCCATAACAATGAAAACATCTAACTAAAGTTCTACAAAATTGTTGGATAGTTTTGATGCATATATATATATATATATATATATATATATATATATATATATATATATATGCGTATGTGTGTGTGTTTGTGTGTGTGTTAGGCCTACAAAGCAAGGGTGTTTTCTGCATATGTTTACATCTGGTTCTTATAATTGATTTTCTCTGATCTTGTTCAGTGTCTGATGATGGAGTGAGTTAACCGAGAAATTTGTCGTGAATAAATGTTGTTTCAAGAAGCAACTCTGGTTTTTAGGTTTTTATCTTATAAAACTCTGCTTTCAAAGGAATTGTTGTCGCTGATACACACACATTACATACATACACATACATACATATACATACATACATACATATAAATATATCAAAATGTCTGAGGTAATAATATGAGTGATGTGAGCAATATGGAAGATGCTGTAACTGTACGGAATGGATAGTAAGTTACTAAAGTAGTAAATAATTTGTATGCGCATAGCGAGGCTTAGCTGAAGGTGTGAAGGAAAGAGGGAGAATATTTTCAGGAACAATTATACGTCAGATAGGGATGTGTGATGTCACCATGGTTACTAAATATATTTACAGATGGAGTTGTAAAAGTGAACGCTGGGGTGATGGGCAGACGTGTTGGGTTAAATGATAAGACATTTGATACAGCGAGAGATGTCACGGTTGTGTTTTGCTGATGCGGTGCTTTGGGAAGGTTCTGAACAAAATGCAAGTGTTAGTAAAGGAATTCGGGAGCGTATGTTAAATAAAGGAATTTAAATGTGAACATAGGAAAGATCAAGGTGATGAGAGTAACAAAACAAATCCTGGCAATGAAAGATTGAATATCAGATTGTTGTGAGGAAGTAAATGTATTCAGATATCTGGAAGTGGACTTGTCGGCAGATGATTCTATGAGAGATGAAGTGAACCACACAACTGACGAATGGAGGGAAAAGGTGAGAGGTGTAGTGAGGCATCTGTGAAAACAAAAAGCTTTATCCATGGAGGTAAAAAGGGGAATGTAAGAGTATAGTTGACATGAACTCTTATGTGGGTGTGAAAGATGAGTTCTAAATGTCACAGTGAGGAGGCTGGAGGCAGTGGTGTGAATATCATGCAGTGAATTCTTAGCTTGCAGACTAGATGATGATACGGGATTACCAAAAGTATTATGCAGGGAGCTGATGAAGGTTACTGAGGAGGAGTCAACGTTTAGAGACGATGGAACAAAATAAGATGAATAAGAGGGTGTATAAATTTCCGGTGGAGAAAAGGAGGGGTAGGAGTAGAGGTCGCCCCTGGAGGGGTTTTACGGAGAGGATAAAGGAGCTTAAGAGTGCTAGGGGCTTGAATATCGAACAGGCTTTTTATGCGCATTAAATCGGAATTTTATGACTTGACGTGCTGTTGGAGTGTGAGCAAGGTAACATTTATGAAGGGATTCAAGGAAACCAGTTAGCCGGACTTGAGTTCTGGAGGTGGGGAGTACAGTGCCTGCACTCTGAAGGAGGTGAGGATGTTGCAATTCGGAGGGCCATCTGAACTGTGATGTTAGCACACTTCTAACAAAACAGCGATTGAATGAATAATGGTGAATGTCTTTCCTCATTTACGAGTCACACTACCTCGGTGGGAAACGACCCGTGTGTTAAAAACAGAGTTGCAAAGAGTGTGCAACCTGCGGTAACACAATGCACGATCAACAGTGTCCTATGATGGTTCTAGTGATAAGGAATAAACAGAATATTTGCGTTTGCTGGAATATGAAGAATAAATATATTGAAAGAAGTTATTATAAAAACAAATGAAATAAACGAGTCACTATCAGCAAATTCAGCTGAAAGTAATAACAAGTTCAGGAGAAGTAAATGAGGCGAGGAAACCTCGCACACAAATGGATTTGTCTGTTAAGAATGAAAGTGGTGAGAGGGTGGACACGCAGGGTGGACACGCAGGGAGGACACGCAGGGTGGACACGGTGGGAAAAGTATTAGAGCGATGCAGAGAATATTCTAAGAATATGTAGAATACAAATGATGAAATGAGAAGGAAAAAATACTGTTAGGGCAGGAAGGAGAGAATCTACTGGGTATCGAAAGAGTGAGCAGACGAACTGTACAAACCCATAGCGAAGACTGAATATGCTTGCACTGCTGACAGCCTTTGACACTCTCCCACCAGAGTGAGATCCACAAACTAGAAAAGTAACAAAAGATAACAGGATAATCATCCTTTGGTCACGTTTATCTTACTAAGAGAAGAGAGCTTCTGAAGACGTCACAAGTAACAGGAACAGCCTTTCAAGGTTGGGTATTAGGACCATTACTATTCTTGATAAGAGGTAAATGGCCTGCCAGAGGGTATGGAGCTATATACTTTTACGTGCCAATGAGAAAAGTACGAGGGTAGACAGGAATATACTAAATGAAGACTTGAATTGTATGGACGGTCCAACAGGGGTTGAAGCCCAGCACCAGGGCGAGGTTATGCGGATCCCGAGTCCAGACGTTCACAGCTACATGACAACTGAGAACATTTAACTACCAGAAGAGATTAAACGAACTGAACGAAACACAACATAGAGAATTTGACGGAACTGATAAGAATAGGTTTGATAATACACAGAAGAGGGACAAGACAGAACCAAAAAATCAAATGATATGAGTCACAGGAATGTTTAGCAAATACCAGCACAGTCTTTGAGTGGTAAGACAGTGAAATATACTGGATGAATTGGTAGAAACACACTCCAAAGTTTCAAGAACAGATATAATACGGCTTACTGGTTCAGGAACCAAAGAAGTTGGTTAACTGGAGGTTAAGAGGTGAACATCCCTACCAACATCTTCCTGAGTGAATATGATGGTAAACACTACCACCGACAACTTGATGATTAACACACAAGTGCAACAATTATATCTTTACTGTTTCTGTTGCCTACGTATTCGACTGAAGAAGCCTACTATATAGGCGAAACGTTTCGGAATAAATATACCTAACTGTTGCACATGTGTCTTAGTTACAAACTCCCTGAGTACATGGATTACCTAACAGCCCATAACCATCATCCACTGGTAGGTGTTACGGTGGCTCCGTACCCTTTTCCAATATAACTTTCTAGAATTTTTCCAATTTTAACATTCCTTCCATGGCCCACGACACACGCCATATTGAATCCAAGGCAAAAATTTTGTACTTCTCATAAATCCAATTATCGAATTCTTCCCTCCTCCTCCTGAGCCTTCCCTCCTCCTCCTGAGCCTTCCCTCCTCCTGAGCCTTCCCTCCTCCTCCTGAGCCTTCCCTCCTTCTCCTGAGCCTTCCATCGGCGAAGATGTAGACCAAGCAAGAATAACAACTACCTGAGATGCTTGATGCAGCCTCGCAAACATTATGTACACACACACACACACACACACACACACACACACACACACACACACACACAGTCAGTTTAACACCGGAACTCAAAAGTGGGTGGTTGCCCCACGACTGTCACCACTGACAACCATCCTTGCCCACCTCACCAGCTTCAAGCTGTCACTGACAACCATCCTTACCCACCTCAAACAGAGGGGCTAAAAATTGGAAGATGTTAAAAGCGGTGTCAGCTTAGGCTGTGAAACAGCTTCAAAAGCTTCACAGCCTCACCTGGGAATGACAGCCACCAGAGTTTTTAAGAACGGCTGTGGAAAAAGTGTAAACAAAGGGGATTTACCCCGAGGGGGAAGAGAGAGAGAGGAGAGAGAAGGAAGGAGAGGAATATACGAGGACGGTGATCACAAAGGGGTGAAATGTAATTGGGATAATTTGCTCAAACAGCTCCTCCTCCGCCATGCTGAAAATTATCAAGCTTAAACTTATCAGCTTTTAACGTGAATTCATTGAAGCTTTAACTCGGAATTTTCACCCCCCCCCCCTCCTTGCCAAGATTACCTGCCCCCTGCCAGGATTGCCAGTCCCCTTCCCAGGATTATCAGCTCCCTTGTCAGGATTATCAGCTCCCTTGTCACGATTATCACCCCCACTTGTCACGATTATCACCCCTTGTCAGGATTATCACCCCTTGTCAGGATTATCACCTCTTGTCAGGATTATCACCCTTTGTCAGGATTATCAGCTCCCTTGCCAGTATTATCACCCCTTGTCAGGATTATCAGCTCCCTTGCCAGTATTATCAGCCCCTTTGCCAAGATTATCACCGCAGTTACAACGATTTCCGTCCTATGAACGACAGCACAAGAACAAATCCACGGTGTGGACGGCAGCACAAGAACAAATCCACGGTGTGGACGGCAGCACAAGAACAAATCCACGGTGTGGACGGCAGCACAAGAACAAATCCACGGTGTGGATGGCAGCACAAGAACAAATCCATAGTGTGGACGGCAGCACAAGAACAAATCCATGGTGTGGATGGCAGCACAAGAACAAATCCATGGTGTGGATGGCAGCACAAGAACAAATCCATGGTGTGGACGGCAGCACAAGAACAAATCCATCGTGTGGACGGCAGCACAAGAACAAATCCACGGTGTGGACGGCAGCACAAGAACAAATCCTTGGTGTGGACGACAGCACAAGAACAAATCCATGGTGTGGACGGCTGCACAAGAACAAATCCATGGTGTGGACGGCAGCACAAGAACAAATCCACGGTGTGGACGGCAGCACAAGAACAAATCCATGGTGTGGACGGCAGCTCAAGAACAAATCCACGGTGTGGACGGCAGCACAAGAACAAATCCATGGTGTGGACGGCAGCACAAGAACAAATCCATGGTGTGGACGGCAGCACAAGAACAAATCCATGGTGTGGACGGCAATACAAGAACAAATCCATGGTGTGGACGGCAGCACAAGAACAAATCCACGGTGTAGACGGCAGCACAAGAACAAATACATGGTGTGGACGGCAGCACAGCAATATCTGGATACACAATACACTCAGGGACTAGGCAGCAAGCGGGTTAACAAGAGTACCACTGGATGTATATCTTCAATTTGTCCCATCTATTCCAAGAAGATATATAATGAAGAATAAAGAGGGACAATACCGTGACTGGAACAATATACAAAGAGCCCGCACACAGGAGTAACTTCTGACGAAGTTTCGGTCAGACTTGGACTATTAATTAGTCACACAATAACACGAAGGTCTGCAGGGTACATAATGAATACACAAATAACCCGCACGAAGGAGAAACTTATGATATTTGTTTAATATGTCTGGTATCTTATTTTCAGTAATAAGATACCTTGACGTATAACACAGGTTATTGTACTATCTATATATTACGCAGTAAGTGGTCAATTAAGCACAGTGTTAGAGAAAGTGACCATAAGACTGACCACACACTTGGCATTTAGTCTGATCATCCCTGAGTCTGCCTAAGCTAGCCTTAGGCTTGTACCCAAGAATAAGGCTGGCTACTATAACATAAGTCAGTCTGTTCACACTGCAAGTTGCTTCATGAACGTACTTATCTACGTTCATGTTATCAGAGTGATTCACAGATCTAGTTCATGTTATCAGAGTGATTCACAGATCTAGTTCATTTTATCAGAGTGAGTGAGTGATCTACTCAGGTTTCTAACTGCATCCCTATGACATTGTCTCGTTGTTTACTTCTCTTATAATATTACAGTCTTCTTGATGCTAGACGTAAACACACCCAAGTTATATTCTACATTATCCTTTACAATACTTTCGTCAGCTAATTTATCAATTTCATCAATAAGGACTCGTTGAATGTGTGATGGTACCCATAAGAAATTAACATTGGTTTCTCTCTGAGTTTCTAGTATGTGTTCGAGTCTTCCTCAATGATCGTGTTGTCAGTGTTGTAGGGAGAAAATTTCCCTGAGTACTGCCATACAATGTCATAAGCTCTCCCAGGAGAATGTTTTTCATACAAAAAAAAGTCATCATTAAAAAAGAAAATTGTCAACCATTTGACTTCCAAGAGGAAGAAACACGATGCTGCTTAAGTGTTTAATAAGACAAGAGAGAGAGAGAGAGAGAGAGAGAGGGTGTGACTCAGGAAGGAGAAAGACAGGGAGAAAGAGACAGGTAGAAGTGGAAACACAGGAAAAAGGGGAGAAGGGGGAAGACAGACAATAACACAGTAATTTCATCAAAGCCTTATCTACCAATCTCATAACTTTGATGTAATGTTTAGTTATATATCAGCGTGACACCAGCTTGACACTTACCTGATACAGGTAAGTGTCAAGCTTACCTGTATCAGGTAAGTTTTTTTTTGTTTGTGTGTGTGTGTGTGTGTGAGCGTGCATACACACACAAAGACCAGACAACACTAGGACCAAGAACTATCATCTGTTTCCATCAGAAAGTTAGTGTGAGGGCAACGTAAATCCTCCACTAAATTATGCGACAGTGACTGCAAGAATCAGGTAGGAATATCAACACCTGAGGCAGCTGACTGCTATTACCACAGGTGAGCCTCCCATCTCTGCTTATTAAACATGTAATCTCTGTTAATGACAGGATGCAACACACGACCTCCAACTTAACAAAGGTGTGTTCACTTGTCAGTGAATTCAGTCCTGGTGCAAAGGTGCACTTAGTATTGTGTAAATCCTTTACTCTAGTATCACTGTGAATATAATCACTGTTCAACCTGAATTTGCAACTACTAGTCAGCAGCCCAATGGTTCGATTCCCCGTCATGGAGAAATACTCTGTCAGTTTCCTTACGTCAGTTGCCCCTGCCTACCTAGTAGTGAAGAGAGGTACTGTTAGTGTTGAGCCACAGATGTGGGTAGCATCCAGGGGTAAGTGTTAGAAAACTCTTGTAGCTGCTAAATGTTATATTCTGTGTAAGACAGCACTCCAGTCTTGGTGTAAGAGACTCCAGTACCTGCCGGAAATATTCAAGTGTTGGGTAGAAAGTATTCGTGTACTTAATAGCGTTTATTAATAAAATGGCACAAACACACACACACACACCATTCCTACACCTAACCCACACACACACACACACACCCACACACACCCACACACCCACACACACACACACACACACAAACACACACACCCACACACACCCACACCCACACACACACACACACACACACACACTGCATATTTTCACATTGCTCTGTGTGTAGTGCCTCTCCCAATCTGAGTAAGTCTGGATAACGCCAGAGTTATATAAGAGTCAAGCTGCTGAGGAGAGCCGCTCTACTCTCCACTCTCCTCTTGTGTTTACTTCAATTTCAATCCTGCTTCATAGAACCTCAAACATACTTTCCATTTTTATTCACCTTCCCTTCGCCTCCACAGCTGCTGTTTGTTCTCACAACTTTCACTTTCATCTCACTTTCATTAAGCTTTCCCCTTCAAGGAAGCTCAAGCTGAAAATCCACATACCTTGGAAAAAAGAATGTAAGTGACGCACTTTCAAACAGACGCCGTCTCTTACACAACTACAACAAACACCGTGTTTAACAAGACTAAAACAAACACCGTGTTTTACAAGACTAAAACAAACACCGTGTTTTACAAGACTAAAACAAACACCGTGTTTTACAACACTAAAACAAACACCGTGTTTAACAAGACTAAAACAAACACCGTGTTTTACAACACTAAAACAAACACCGTGTTTTACAAGACTAAAACAAACACCGTGTTTTACAACACTAAAACAAACACCGTGTTTTACAAGACTAAAACAAACACCGTGTTTTACAACACTAAAACAAACACCGTGTTTAACAAGACTAAAACAAACACCGTGTTTTACAACACTAAAACAAACACCGTGTTTTACAAGACTAAAACAAACACCGTGTTTTACAACACTAAAACAAACACCGTGTTTAACAAGACTAAAACAAACACCGTGTTTTACAACACTAAAACAAACACCGTGTTTTACAACACTAAAACAAACACCGTGTTTTACAACACTAAAACAAACACCGTGTTTTACAAGACTAAAACAAACACCGTGTTTTACAACACTAAAACAAACACCGTGTTTAAGACTAAAACAAACACCGTGTTTAAGACTAAAACAAACACCGTGTTTTACAACACTAAAACAAACACCGTGTTTTACAACACTAAAACAAACACCGTGTTTAACAAGACTAAAACAAACACCGTGTTTTACAACACTAAAACAAACACCGTGATTTACAAGACTAAAACAAACACCGTGTTTTACAAGACTAAAACAAACACCGTGTTTTACAAGACTAAAACAAACATCGTGTTTAACAAGACTTAAAACAAACACCGTGTTTTACAAGACTAAAACAAACATCGTGTTTAACAAGACTAAAACAAACACCGTGTTTAACAAGACTAAAACAAACACCGTGTTTTACAAGACTAAAACAAACACCATGTTTTACAAGACTAAAACAAACACCGTGTTTTACAAGACTAAAACAAACACCGTGTTTTACAAGACTAAAACAAACACCATGTTTTACAAGACTAAAACAAACACCGTGTTTTACAAGACTAAAACAAACTCCGTGTTTTACAAGACTAAAACAAACACCGTGTTTTACAAGACTAAAACAAACACCGTGTTTTACAAGACTAAAACAAACACCGTGTTTTACAAGACTAAAACAAACACCGTGTTTTACAAGACTAAAACAACCATGTTTTACAAGACTAAAACAAACACCGTGTTTTACAAGACTAAAACAAACACCGTGTTTTACAAGACTAAAACAAACACCGTGTTTAACAAGACTAAAACAAACACCGTGTTTAACAAGACTAAAACAAACATCGTGTTTAACAAGACTAAAACAAACACCGTGTTTTACAAGACTAAAACAAATACCGTGTTTTACAAGACTAAAATAAACACCGTGTTTTACAAGACTAAAACAAACACCATGTTTTACAAGACTAAAACAAACACCGTGTTTAACAAGACTAAAACAAACACCGTGTTTAACAAGGCTAAAATAAACACCGTGTTTTACAAGACTAAAACAAACACCGTGTTTAACAAGACTAAAACAAACACCGTGTTTAACAAGGCTAAAATAAACACCGTGTATAACAAGACTACAACAGACATAGTGTTTAGCCTGACTAAAACAAACACCGTGTTTAACAAGACTAAAACAAATTCCGTATTTAACAAGACTAAAACAAGCAACTGAAGACTTCACAAACTGCTAAATGTTAGACTTTCTCATTATAAATTTTAACTTTATAATCATTAAGATTACAAAAATCGTTAATGTCATAAACATTAACGTTATAATCACTAACATTATAAACATCATATATAATATCATTAATATGTATGAGTATACACGTGTATACTTGTATACATGCAAAATAACCACTGTGGGGAAAAATTAGTGAATTTCCAAGAAATTTCGTGAGGGATCACGAGAGCTCTAGGAAATGTACTATTTTTTCACAGTGGTTATTTTGAATATTGTAATACCACCTGTTTACTGTGAACTTATTGCACTTGTATACATGTATACGTTCTGTATACATGTATAACTGTGCACATGTATACAACAAATACAGGCAAACGCATATATATATATATATATATATAATTATACTTATTGTAAATGAATGTGTTAAATACTTGTACGTAGGTATATATGTGTTGTATACATGTATACTTCAGTGTGGAGGTGACCTCCAAGTGCTGCCACCTTCAGGTTCTCACTGCTGGGTATATATGGGTTCACTGTGGGTAGAAGGGCACTGTATGATCCGTAAGGGTTTAGTGGGCACCAGGGGAGCTCACAATCCACCTTCTGTCAAGCCCAGTAAACAAGAGTTAGACAGGAATGTAGATCAATGGTTCAGAGAACCGACAAGTTGATAAATTAGACATGTGTAACACATGGGTATCTTTATTGAGGAAACGTTACGCCACACAGTGGCTTCATCAGTCCTATACTAAGAATGAATGGTGAACATCAGAAGGAGTTTGAGGTAATCAGTCCCTCAGCCTGGAGTCGATGTAATCACTCTTGAAAAGATTGATTACATCGATGTAATCAATCCATAAATCTTGAAAAGATTATACAAGACTAATGAAAAGACTGACGGAATGATTACATCGACTTCAGGCTAAGGGACAGATAACCTCAAACTCCTTCTGATCTTTACCAATCTTCTTTGTGTCTAATTTATCAAGAGTTAGACACCACGTCGACGCTTTGAATTGATCGTAATTGATTGTCAGTGATCGTAAATGATTGTAATTGACTGTAAGTGATCGTAATTTATCGTAAGTGATTATAAATTATAGTAATTAATCGTAATTTATTGTAATTGATCGTAAGTGGTCGTAATTGATCGTAATTGATTGTAAGTACTTTTATTTTATTTTTTATTTACAAATTAGAGCCGCTTCGTGATCCAGAGCCTTAAACACACACATCCTCACTAACCTTACCAAACTAACACTGACCTTGTTAATGTGATTAATGTGGCGACTCACTCACCGCCATACTAAACAAACCGTAAACACACAGTATGTCAGAATATTCTAGCCTTATAGTAATACTAATGCTGCTACTACTACTACTATCTTTATTTATACAAGTACAAGGTATACAAGACTAGTTGACATCAATGGCATAGTACTACACAGAAAGCCGCTTCTTATGCAGAGCATTTCGGCCAAATTCGGTGAATTTTGTCCCAGGATGCGACCCACACCAGTCGACTAACACCCGGGTAAACATTTTACTGCCAGGTGAACATGGACAGCAGGTGTCTAAAGGAAACACGTCCTAATGTTTCCAGCCTCACCGGGAATCGACCTCCGGACCTCAGTGTGTGGGCTGAGTGCGCTACCAATCGAGTTACTGGACAGTACCGGCAAGTTGATGAGACACAAGTAACACTGTACAATCTTTATTGATAAAACGTCGGTTGAATGTAAAGGTGAATTAATATAGTGGTAAATGAAGAAGTGGAGAGGTGGTTTGTGGTAATGAGTGTCTGAGTCTTGATGGAAGATGGTCAGTCTCTCAGCCTAAGACAGAAGCGTCACACACTGAGGGCATCATTACCTTCATCTCGCTACTTCTTCTATTGTCTCCAGTACAGACAGTAGAAAAAAGTCTTTCAACTTTTCTACTGAAAAATCAAGACCAGATAGTTGACAAAAAGACTTAAAACCACAAGAAAATACAGCGTTGAATTTAATGAAAAATATATAGTGAAGGTAGTTAAAGAAATGTACAAAAGATGGCAGCAGTTACTATTATTTATATATTTTATTATTTTAGGAGAAAAGCTAAATAAATCAATACATGCCAATGACAACACCTGAGTTTATCTTTTAAATTTGCATACTGATTGGAAATTATACCAGCAAAACAAAAACGACCGAAGCCCAAAACAAAACCGATTAGACAGCTGAAAAATAAATCACCTTATAATACAGCTTAAATGAATCAGTGGGAAGAAAGGGAATATAAAATTTGGCCAACAAAAGCGAGTAGTAAAGGAATATTATAACCCAGAATAATCACGAGTGAGCAAAGATTTTCTCTGCATAAAACAGAGACGAGATATCAATAAAGAGTGAACAAGAGAGGAGAGTCAGAGAGCGACACTTTACTTGTATGAAAGTGATGATCACACTGAGAACTGCTCTTGTTCCACCACCTAAACACACACGATGATGACTGTTGTTGTTGAGTGCATGACCCTTACACACGAGGTCTCGTGCAGCTGTGTGGATGACACATACACACGAGGTCTCGTGCAGCTGTGTGCATGACCCATACAAACACACGAGGTCTCGTTCAGCTGTGTGCATGACACATACAAACACACGAGGTCTCGTGCAGCTGTGTGGATGACGCATACAAACACACGAGGTCTCGTGCAGCTGTGTGGATGACCCATACAAACACACGAGGTCTCGTGCAGCTGTGTGCATGACACATACAAACACACGAGGTCTCGTGCAGCTGTGTGCATGACACATACAAACACACGAGGTCTCGTGCAGCTGTGTGCATGACACATACAAACACACGAGGTCTCGTGCAGCTGTGTGGATGACACATACAAACACACGGGGCCTCGTGCAGCTGAGTGGATGAACCATACAAACACACGAGGTCTCGTGCAGCTGAGTGGATGAACCATACAAACACACGGGGCCTCGTGCAGCTGACTGGATGAACCATACAAACACACGGGGCCTCGTGCAGCTGACTGGATGAACCATACAAACACACGGGGCCTCGTGCAGCTGAGTGGATGAAACATACAAACACACGGGGCCTCGTGCAGCTGAGTGGATGAACCATACAAACACACGGGGCCTCGTGCAGCTGAGTGGATGAACCATACAAACACACGGGGCCTCGTGCAGCTGAGTGGATGACCCATACAAACACACCGGGCCTCGTGCAGCTGACTGGATGAACCATACAAACACACGGGGCCTCGTGCAGCTGAGTGGATGAACCATACAAACACACGGGGCCTCTTGCAGCTGTATGGATGACCCATACAAACACACGGGGCCTCGTGCAGCTGTGTGGATGACACATACAAACACACGGGGCCTCGTGCAGCTGACTGGATGACTCATACAAACACACGGGGCCTCGTGCAGCTGACTGGATGACTCATACAAACACACGGGGCATCGTGCAGCTGAGTGGATGACCCATACAAACACACGAGGTCTCGTGCAGCTGACTGGATGACCCATACAAACACACGAGGCCTCGTATGCAGAATACATACATGTTACAAACACTGGGGTCCAAAAATTGCAAATCGATGCTCAATTATGAATAAATGAAGATGCCAAACTTACTCATTGACCAAGTTATACACAAACAACATCAATCAAGTTTATAAAGGGAACATTATTATACAAAAGGGATGAATATTTTATTGCATATTTCGACGTTTTAGAGCGGTTTGAGTGCTTTTCTGGCAAAACTCATTTTTAGCTAAAATACTTAGATTTTCACACTTTAAATAAATTTCTACTGCAATTGAAATTTATGGAAAAGTAAGCAAAATTTTATGATTTTCTTTTGAGAAGCTTACTCATAGGTATATTTTATCTAAAAATAGTTTTTCAGAAATCCTTAAAATGCCTTAATCGTCAAAAATGCAATAAAATCAAGTTTTATAGCATTTTTGAATATTTATTAATTATTTACATATTTTTAAAAATCCCATTAAAAATCTATAAAAATCAATATTTTTATAGAATATTTCATATTATTTTCGAAAATACATGAAACATTAAAAGCTCAGAAAATGTGCTAAAATCGTATTTTATTGCATATTTCGACGTTTTAGAGCGGTTTGAGTGCTTTTCTGCAAAACTCATTTTCAGCTAAAATACTTAGATTTTCACACTTTTAAATAGAATTTCTACTGCAATTGAAATTTATGGGAAAAGTAAGCAAAATTTTATTATTTTCTTTTGAGAAGCTTACTCATAGGTATATTTTAATTAAAAAATAGTTTTTCAGAAACCCTTTAAAATGCCTTAATCGTCAAAATGCAATAAAATCAAGTTTTATAGCATTTTTGAATATTTATTAATTATTTACATATTTTTAAAAATCCCATTAAAAATCTATAAAATCAATATTTTATAGAATATTTCATATTATTTTCGAAAATACATGAAACATTAAAGCTAGAAAACAAAATCGTATTTTTGCATATTTGACGTTTTAGAGCGTTTGAGTGCTTTTCTGGAAAACTCATTTCTAAAATACTTAGATTTTCACACTTTTAAATAAATTTCTATGCAATTGAAATTTATGGAAAAGTAAGCAAATTTTATGATTTCTTTTAGAAGCTTACTATAGGATATTTTATTAAAAATAGTTTTCAGAAACTTAAAATGCCTTAATCGTCAAAATGCAATAAAACAAGTTTTATAGCATTTTGAATATTTATTAATTATTTAATTTTTAAAATCATTAAAATCTATAAAAATCAATATTTTATAGAATATTTCATATTATTTTCGAAATACATGAAACATTAAAAACCCAGAAAAGTAAATCTATTTTATGCATATTTACGTTTTAGTTTGAGTCTTCTCAAAACTCATTTTCATAAATACTTAGATTTTCACACTTTAAATAAATTTACCAATGAAATTTATGAAAAAGTAAAAATTTTTGATTTTCTTTAGAAGCTTATAGGTATATTTTATTAAAAATAGTTTTCAGAAATCCTAATGCTTAATGTCAAAATGCAATAAATCAAGTTTTATAGCATTTTAATATTTATTAATTATTTACATATTTTTAAAATCCATTAAAATCTATAAAATCAATATTTTTTAGAATATTTCATATTATTTTCGAAAATACATGAAACATTAAAAGCTAGAAAATGTGCTAAAATCGATTTATTGCATATTTCGACGTTTTAGAGGTTTGATGCTTTTCTGCAAAACTCATTTAGCTAAAATACTTAGATTTTCACACTTTAAAAGAATTTCTATGCAATTGAATTTATGGAAAAGTAAGCAAAATTTATGATTTTCTTGAAGCTTACTATAGGTATATTTATTAAAAATAGTTTTCAGAAAATCTTAAAATGCCTTAATCGTCAAAAATGCAATAAAATCAAGTTTTATAGCATTTTTGAATATTTATTAATTATTTACATATTTTTAAAAAATCCCATTAAAAATCTATAAAAATCAATATTTAAAAATGAACTAATGTATGTAAATGCAATAAATCAAGTTACGTTAAAAATTAAACATTAAATCTATAATCAATATTATAAATATTTCATTTCGAATAATGAATAAGTAAATGAAAATCATTTACATATTTGACGTTTTAGAGCGGTTTGAGCTTTCTGAACTCATTTTAAATAGATTCCTTAATAAATTTGATGAATTAGAAAGTAAGAATTTTATGATTTTTAAACACTTAGGTATATTTTATAAATGTTTCAGAACTAATAAGTAAATGAATAAAAAAGTTTATACATTTAATATTTATAATTATTTACATATTTAATCATTAAATTATAAAATCATTTTTTATAGAATATTTATATATTTTCGAAAATACATAAACTTAAAAGCTAGAAAATGTGCTAATCGATTTTATGCATATTTACGTTTAGAGCGGTTTGATGCTTTTAAAACTCATTTTCACTAAAATATTATTTTCACACTTTTAAATAAATTTTGAATTGAAATTTATGGAAATAAGCAAATTTATATTTTCGAAAGTATCATAGTATATTTATAAAATAGTTTTCAGAAATCAAAATGCCTTAAATGTAAAATATAAAACAAGTTTTATACATTTTAATATTTATTAATATTTACATATTTTAAAAATCCATTAAAAATCTATAAAATCAATATTTTTATAGATTTCTTTATTTTCGAAAAATACATGAAAATTAAAAAGCTAGAAAAATGTGCAAAATGATTTTTGATATTTCGACGTTTTAGACGGTTTGATGCTTTTCTGAAAACTCATTTTTAGCTAAAATACTTAGATTTTCACACTTTTAAATAAATTTTACTCAATTAAATTTATGGGAAAAGTAAGCAAAATTTTATGATTTTCTTTTAGAAGCTTACTATAGGTATATTTTATCTAAAATAGTTTTTCAGAAAATCTTAAAATGCTCTTAAATGTAAAATGCAATAAAATCAAGTTTTATAGCATTTTGAATATTTATTAATTATTTCATATTTTAAAAATCCCATTAAAATTATAAAAATCAATATTTTTAGAATATTTATATTATTTTCGAAAATACATGAAACATTAAAAAGCTTAGAAAATGTGCTAAAATCGTTTTATATGCATATTTCGACGTTTTAGACGGTTTGATGCTTTTCTGAAAACTCATTTTTTAGCTAAAATACTTAATTTTCACATTTTAAATAATTTACTGCAATTGAAATTTATGGAAAAGTAAGAAAATTTTATGATTTTCTTTTGAGAAGCTTACTATAGGTATATTTTATAAAAATAGTTTTCAGAAAATCTTAAAATCTTAATCGTAAAAATGCAATAAAATCAAGTTTATAGCATTTGAATATTTATAATTATTTAATATTTTTAAAAATCCCATTAAAATCTAAAATCAATATTTTATAGAATTTTTCATAATTTTTTCGAAAATACATGAAACATTAAAAAGTCAGAAAAATGTGCTAAAATCATTTTATTGCATATTTCGACGTTATAGAATTTGAGTGCTTTTCTGGCAAAACTCATTTTTAGCTAAAATACTTAGATTTTCACACTTTATAAATTACGTTTACATTAATTTTGGAAAAGTAAGCAAAATTTTATGATTTTCTTTGAAAGCTTATCATAGGTATATTTATAAAAAATAGTTTTTCAGAAATCCTTTAAAATGCTTTAATCTCAAAAATGCAATAAAATCAAGTTTTATAGCATTTTTGAATATTTATTAATTATTTAATATTTTTAAAAATCCCATTAAAAATCTATAAAAATCAATATTTTTATAGAATATTTCTATTATTTTCGAAAAATACATGAAACATTAAAAGCTTAGAAAATGTGCTAAAATCGATTTTATGCATTTTACGTTTTAGAGCGGTTTGATGCTTTTCTGATTTTTCAGCTAAAATACTTAGATTTTCACACTTTTAAATAGAATTTCTACTGCAATTGAAATTTATGGAAAGTAAGCAAAATTTTATGATTTTCTTTGGAAGCTTACTATAGGTATATTTTATCTAAAAATAGTTTTTCAGAAAATCCTTAAAATGCCTTAAATCGTCAAAAATGCAATAAAATCAAGTTTTATAGCATTTTTAATATTTATTAATTATTTACATATTTTTAAAATCCCATTAAAATCTATAAAATCAATATTTTATAGAATATTTATATTATTTTCGAAAATACATGAAACATTAAAAGCTCAGAAAATGTGCTAAAATCGATTTTATTGCATATTTCGACGTTTTAGAGCGGTTTGAGTGCTTTTCTGGCAAAACTCATTTTTCAGCTAAAATACTTAGATTTTCACACTTTTAAATAGAATTTACTGCAATTGAAATTTATGGAAAAGTAAGCAAAATTTTATGATTTTCTTTGAGAAGCTTACTCATAGGTATATTTTATCTAAAAATAGTTTTTCAGAAAATCCTTTAAAATGCCTTAAATCGTCAAAAATGCAATAAAATC
The DNA here is from genome assembly GCA_009830355.1 of Cherax destructor. Taxonomy (NCBI): domain Eukaryota; kingdom Metazoa; phylum Arthropoda; class Malacostraca; order Decapoda; family Parastacidae; genus Cherax; species Cherax destructor. The sequence goes on along the minus strand of WNWK01008286.1, from coordinate 8,270 downwards.
AAGTTTTATAGCATTTTGAATATTTATTAATTATTTACATATTTTTAAAAATCCCATTAAAAATCTATAAAATCAATATTTTATAGAATATTTCATATTATTTTCGAAAATACATGAAACATTAAAAAGCTCAGAAAATGTGCTAAAATCGTATTTTATTGCATATTTCGACGTTTTAGAGCGGTTTGAGTGCTTTTCTGGCAAAACTCATTTTTAGCTAAAATACTTAGATTTTCACACTTTTAAATAGAATTTCTACTGCAATTGAAATTTATGGAAAAGTAAGCAAAATTTATGATTTTCTTTGAAGCTTACTATAGGTATATTTTATCTAAAAATAGTTTTTCAGAAAATCCTTGAAAATGCCTTAATGTCAAAATGCAATAAAATCAAGTTTTATAGCATTTTGAATATTTATTAATTATTTACATATTTTTAAAAATCCCATTAAAAATCTATAAAAATCAATATTTTATAGAATATTTCATATTATTTTCGAAAATACATGAAACATTAAAAGCTCAGAAAATGTGCTAAAATCGTATTTTATTCATATTTCGACGTTTTAGAGCGGTTTGAGTGCTTTTCTGGCAAAACTCATTTTTCAGCTAAAATACTTAGATTTTCACACTTTAAATAGAATTTCACTGCAATTGAAATTTATGGAAAAGTAAGCAAAATTTTATGATTTTCTTTGAGAAGCTTACTCATAGGTATATTTTATCTAAAAAATATTTTTCAGAAAATCTTGAAAATGCTCTTAATGTCAAAAATGCAATAAAAACAGTTTTATAGCATTTTGAATATTTATTAATTATTTACATATTTTTAAAATCCCATTAAAATCTATAAAATCAATATTTTTATAGAATATTTCATATTATTTTCGAAAAATACATGAAACATTAAAAGCTAGAAAATGTGCTAAAATCGATTTTATGCATATTTCGACGTTTTAGAGGTTTGATGCTTTTCTGCAAAACTCATTTTTAGCTAAAATACTTAATTTTCACACTTTTAAATAGAATTTCACTGCAATTGAAATTTATGGAAAAGTAAGCAAAATTTATGATTTTCTTTAGAAGCTTACTATAGGTATATTTTATCTAAAAATAGTTTTTCAGAAAATCCTTGAAAATGCTTAATGTCAAAAATGCAATAAAATCAAGTTTTATAGCATTTTGAATATTTATTAATTATTTACATATTTTTAAAATCCCATTAAAATCTATAAAATCAATATTTTTATAGAATATTTCTATTATTTTCGAAAATACATGAAACATTAAAAGCTCAGAAAATGTGCTAAAATCGTATTTTATTGCATATTTCGACGTTTTAGAGCGGTTTGATGTTTTTCTGGCAAAACTCATTTTTAGCTAAAATACTTAGATTTTACACTTTAAATAGAATTTCTACTGCAATTGAAATTTATGGGAAAAGTAAGCAAAATTTATGATTTTCTTTGGAAGCTTACTATAGGTATTTTTATCTAAAAAAGTTTTTCAGAAATCCTTTAAAATGCTTAATCAAAAATGCAATAAAATAAGTTTTATAGCATTTTGAATATTTATTAATTATTTACATATTTTTAAAAATCCCATTAAAAATCTATAAAAATCAATATTTTTATAGAATATTTCATATTATTTTCGAAAATACATGAAACATTAAAAGCTAGAAAATGTGCTAAAATCGATTTTATTGCATATTCGACGTTTTAGAGGGTTTGAGTGCTTTTCTAAAACTCATTTTCAGCTAAAATACTTAGATTTTCACACTTTTAAATAGAATTTACTGCAATTGAAATTTATGGAAAAGAAGCAAAATTTTATGATTTTCTTTAGAAGCTTACTATAGGTATATTTTATTAAAAATAGTTTTTCAGAAAATCCTTAAAATGCCTTAATCGTAAAAATGCAATAAAATCAAGTTTTATAGCATTTTTAATATTTATTAATTATTTACATATTTTTAAAAATCCCATTAAAAATCTATAAAATCAATATTTTTATAGAATATTTCATATTATTTTCGAAAATACATGAAACATTAAAAGTCTAGAAAATGTGCTAAAATCGTATTTTATTGCATATTTCGACGTTTTAGAGCGGTTTGATGCTTTTCTGCAAAACTCATTTTTCAGCTAAATACTTAGATTTTCACACTTTAAATAGAATTTCTACTGCAATTGAAATTATGGAAAAGTAAGCAAAATTTATGATTTTCTTTAGAAGTTTACTTATAGGTATATTTTATCTAAAAAATATTTTCAGAAAATCTTGAAAATGCCTTAATCTGTCAAAATGCAATAAAATAAGTTTTATAGCATTTTGAATATTTATTAATTATTTACATATTTTTAAAAATCCTTTAAAAAATCTATAAAAATCAATATTTTTATAGAATATTTCATATTATTTTCGAAAATACATGAAACATAAAAGCTAGAAAATGTGCTAAAATCGATTTTATTGCATATTTCGACGTTTTAGAGCGGTTTGAGTGCTTTTCTGCAAAACTCATTTTTCAGCTAAAATACTTAGATTTTCACACTTTTAAATAGAATTTCTAATGCAATTGAAATTTATGGGAAAAGTAAGCAAAATTTTATGATTTCTCTTTAGAAGCTTTACTCATAGGTATATTTTATCTAAAAAATAGTTTTCAGAAAATCCTTTGAAAATGCCTTTAAATCGTCAAAATGCAATAAAATCAAGTTTTATAGCATTTTGAATATTTATTAATTATTTACATATTTTTAAAAATCCATTAAAAATCTATAAAATCAATATTTTTATAGAATATTTCATATTATTTTCGAAAATACATGAAACATTAAAAGCTCAGAAAATGTGCTAAAATCGTATTTTATTGCATATTTCGACGTTTTAGAGCGGTTTGAGTGCTTTTCTGGCAAAACTCATTTTTCAGCTAAAATACTTAGATTTTCACACTTTAAATAGAATTTCACTGCAATTGAAATTTATGGGAAAAGTAAGCAAAATTTTATGATTTTCTTTAGAAGCTTTACTCATAGGTATATTTTATCTAAAAATAGTTTTTCAGAAATCCTTGAAAATGCCTTAATCGTCAAAAATGCAATAAAATCAAGTTTATAGCATTTTTGAATATTTATTAATTATTTACATATTTTTAAAAATCCCATTAAAAATCTATAAAAATCAATATTTTTATAGAATATTTCTATTATTTTCGAAAATACATGAAACATTAAAAGCTCAGAAAATGTGCTAAAATCGTATTTTATTGCATATTTCGACGTTTTAGAGCGGTTTGAGTGCTTTTCTGGCAAAACTCATTTTTAGCTAAAATACTTAGATTTTCACACTTTTAAATAGAATTTCACTGCAATTGAAATTTATGGAAAAGTAAGCAAAATTTTATGATTTTCTTTGGAAGCTTTACTCATAGGTATATTTTAATTAAAAAATAGTTTTCAGAAATCCTTGAAATGTCTTAATCGTCAAAAATGCAATAAAATCAAGTTTTATAGCATTTTTGAATATTTATTAATTATTTACATATTTTTAAAAAATCCCATTAAAAATCTATAAAAATCAATATTTTATAGAATATTTCATATTATTTTCGAAAATACATGAAACATTAAAAGCTCAGAAAATGTGCTAAAATCGTATTTTATTGCATATTTCGACGTTTTAGAGCGGTTTGAGTGCTTTTCTGGCAAAACTCATTTTTCAGCTAAAATACTTAGATTTTCACACTTTTAAATAAATTTCACTGCAATTGAAATTTATGGGAAAAGTAAGCAAAATTTTATGATTTTCTTTGAGAAGCTTTACTCATAGGTATATTTTAATTAAAAAATAGTTTTTCAGAAATCCTTTAAAATGCCTTAATCGTCAAAATGCAATAAAATCAAGTTTTATAGCATTTTGAATATTTATTAATTATTTACATATTTTTAAAAATCCCATTAAAAATCTATAAAAATCAATATTTTTATAGAATATTTCATATTATTTTCGAAAAATACATGAAACATTAAAAAGCTCAGAAAAATGTGCTAAAATCGTATTTTATTGCATATTTCGACGTTTTAGAGCGGTTTGAGTGCTTTTTGCAAAACTCATTTTTCAGCTAAAATACTTAGATTTTCACACTTTTAAATAGAATTTACTGCAATTGAAATTTATGGGAAAAGTAAGCAAATTTTATGATTTTCTTTTAGAAGCTTACTTATAGGTATATTTTATCTAAAAATAGTTTTTCAGAAAATCCTTGAAATGCTCTTAAATGTCAAAAATGCAATAAAATCAAGTTTTATAGCATTTTTGAATATTTATTAATTATTTACATATTTTTAAAAATCCCATTAAAAATCTATAAAAATCAATATTTTTATAGAATATTTCATATTATTTTCGAAAATACATGAAACATTAAAAGCTCGAAAAATGTGCTAAAATCGTATTTTATTGCATATTTCGACGTTTTAGAGCGGTTTGATGCTTTCAAAACTCATTTTTCACTAAATACTTAGATTTTCACACTTTTAAATAAATTTCTATGCAATTGAAATTTATGGAAAAGTAGCAAAATTTATGATTTTCTTTAAAGCTTATCATAGGTATATTTATTAAAAATGTTTTTCAGAAAATCCTTAAAATGCCTTAAATCGTCAAAATGCAATAAAATAAGTTTTATAGCATTTTTTATTAATTATTTAATATTTTTAAAAATCCCATTAAAAATCTATAAAATCAATATTTTATGAATATTTCATATTTTGAAAATAATAACATTAATGAAAAATGTGTAAAACCATTTATGCATATTTCGACGTTTTAGAGCGGTTTGAGTGCTTTCTGCAAAACTCATTTTCAGCTAAATACTTAGATTTTCACACTTTAAATGAATTTCATGCAATTGAAATTTATGGAAAAGTAAAATTTTATGATTTTCTTTAGAAGTTACTATAGGTATATTTTATCTAAAAATATTTTTCAGAAAATCTTGAAATGCCTTAATGTCAAAATGCAATAAAACAAGTTTTATAGCATTTTGAATATTTATTAATTATTTACATATTTTTAAAAATCCATTAAAATCTATAAAATCAATATTTTAAAATATTTCATTATTTCGAAAAATACATGAAACATTAAAAGCTCAGAAAATGTTAAAATCGTATTTTATTGCATATTCGACGTTTTAGAGCGGTTTGAGGCTTTTCTGGCAAACTCATTTTCATAAAATACTTAGATTTTCACACTTTAAATAGAATTTCACTGCAATTGAAATTTATGGAAAAGTAGCAAAATTTTATGATTTTCTTTAGAAGCTTACTTATAGGTATATTTTATCTAAAAATAGTTTTTCAGAAAATCCTTGAAATGCCTTAATCGTCAAAATGCAATAAAATCAAGTTTTATAGCATTTTGAATATTTATTAATTATTTACATATTTTTAAAAATCCCATTAAAAATCTATAAAATCAATATTTTTATAGAATATTTCATATTATTTTCGAAAATACATGAACATTAAAAGTCAGAAAAGTGCTAAAATCGTATTTTGCATATTTCGACGTTTAGAGCGGTTTGATGCTTTTCTGCAAACTATTTTTCAGCTAAAATACTTAGATTTTCACACTTTTAATAATTTCACTGAATTGAAATTTATGGAAAAGTAGCAAATTTTATGATTTTCTTTAGAGTTACTATAGGTATATTTTATTAAAATATTTTTCAGAAACTTAAAATGCCTTAAATCGTCAAAAATGCAATAAAATCAAGTTTTATAGCATTTTAATATTTATTAATTATTTACATATTTTAAACATTAAAATCTATAAAATCAATATTTTATAGAATATTTCATATTTTCTGAAAATACATGAAACATTAAAGCTAGAAAAATGTCTAAAATCGATTTATGATTTGACGTTTTAGAGGGTTTGATGCTTTTCTGCAAAACTCATTTTAGCTAAAATACTTAGATTTCACACTTTTAAATAGAATTTCTACTGCAATTGAAATTTATGGAAAAGTAAGCAAATTTTATGATTTTCTTTAGAAGTTACTATAGTATATTTTATTAAAAATAGTTTTCAGAAACCTTAAATGCCTTAATGTCAAAATGCAATAAAATAGTTTATAGATTTTTGAATATTTATAATTATTTACTATTTTAAAAATCCCATTAAAATCTATAAAATCAATATTTATGAATATTCTATATTTTCGAAAATACATGAACATTAAAGCTAGAAATGTGCAAAATCGATTTATTATATTTGACGTTTAGAGCGTTTGAGGCTTCAAACTCATTTCAGCTAATTAGATTTTCACATTAATAAATTACAATGAATTTATGAAAGTAAGCAAATTTTATGATTTCTTTAAGTTCATAGGATATTTATTAAAAATAGTTTCAGAAATCCTTAAATGCTTAATGTCAAATGCAAAAACAGTTTATAGCATTTTGAATATTTATTAATTATTATATTTTTAAAAATCCATTAAAATCTAAAATCAATATTTTATGAATATTTCATATATTTTCGAAAATGAACATTAAAAGCTAGAAAATTGCAAAATCGATTTATGATATTTCGACGTTTAGAGTTTGAGCTTTCGCAAACTCATTTTTAGCTAAAATACTTAATTTTCACACTTAAATAGAATTTCTATGCAATTGAAATTTATGGAAAAGTAGCAAAATTTTAGATTTTCTTTTAGAAGTACTATAGGTATATTTTTTAAAAATAGTTTTCAAATCCTTGAAATGCTTAATGTAAAATGCTAAATAAGTTTTATAGCATTTTAATATTTATTAATTATTACATATTTTTAAAATCCATTAAAATCTATAAAAATCAATATTTTATAGAATATTTCATTATTTTCGAAAATACATGAAACATTAAAAAGCTGAAAATGTGCAAAATGTATTTTATTGATATTTGACGTTTTAGAGCGTTGAGTTTTCGAAAACTCATTTTTACTAAAATACTTAGATTTTCACACTTTAAATAGAATTTACTGAATTGAAATTTATGGAAAATAAGCAAAATTTATGATTTTCTTTAGAAGTTATTATAGGTATATTTTATCTAAAAATATTTTTAGAAAATCTTAAAATTTAATGTCAAATCAATAAAATCAAGTTTTATAGCATTTTAATATTTATTAATTATTTACATATTTTTAAAAATCCATTAAAAATCTATAAAAATCAATATTTTTAATATTTATATATTTTCGAAAATATGAAACATTAATAAAAAATTCAAATCGTATTTATTGAATTTCGACGTTTTAGACGTTTGATGCTTCTTCAAAATCATTTTCAGTAAAATACTTAGATTTTACATTAAATAAATTTATGAATTGAAATTTTGAATAAGCAATTTTAGATTTTCTTTAGAAGTTACTATAGGTATATTTTATCTAAAATATATTTTAGAAAATCTTGAAAATATTTATAAAAAATGCATAAAATAAGTTTTATAATTTTTGAATATATTAATTAATTTAATATTTTTAAATATTTAAAAATCTATAAAATAATATTTTTAAAATTTATATTATTTTCAAAATAATGAACATTAAATCTCAAAAATGTTAAAATCATTTTATTGATATTTCGATTTTAGGGTTTAGTGCTTTTCTGGAAAATCATTTTCACTAAAATACTAATTTTACATTTTAAATAATTTCTGAATTGAAATTTATGGGAAAATAAGCAAAATTTTATGATTTTCTTTTGAAAGTTTCATAGGATATTTTAATTAAAATATAGTTTTCAGAACTTAAAATGCTTAATCGTCAAAAAATGCAATAAAATCAAGTTTTATAGCATTTTTAATATTTATTAATTATTTCATATTTTTTAAAAATCATTAAAAATCTATAAAAATCAATATTTATAAATATTTATTTATTTTCGAAAATACATGAAACATTAAAAGCTAGAAAATGTGCTAAAATCGTATTTATTGCATATTTCGAGTTTTAGAGTTGGTTTGATCTTTTCTGAAAACTCATTTTAGCTAAAAATTAGATTTTCACATTTAAATAAATTTACTGAATTGAAATTTTGGAAATGTAAGAAAATTTTTATTTTTTTTAGAATTATATAGGTTTTAATCTAAAAATTTTTCAGAAAATCTGAAATTATTAATTAAAATTAATAAATTTTAATCTTTATAAATCTTTAAAATATTAATTATAAATTATTTTTAAATCATTTAAAAATTATAAAATTAAATTTTAAAAAT
>WNWK01008285.1:33679-85959 GCA_009830355.1 Cherax destructor | reverse complement strand
TATGTACTCGACAGAATGGTATCATGGACACTAAATACCTTTTTTCTGTGCAGATGGTTCTCAAGGCGATCGAGTACAAAAAAGATGCTCAAAAGCCTCCATGTATTATGTTATTGTCTTGCGGGGGGACGATAAGGCAAGGTATATTGCCATTCTTACAGAAGAACGTGACTCTAATATTAGTCTAGATTTGTTTATGTTATTGGAAGGTAGAAGAAACGATGGTGTAAGTTTATTTAGGTATAAAAAAATACAGTTACATAGATTATCATATATAGCAGCATATGTGTAGAAACCTGGGAAAACCCCAAAAAAAAGTGACTTTTTTCCCACCCTTTAATACTCGCCCTTTCCCCAAATAACAAGTTCTAAAAACCCTCTGCATCATGCTCACCTCAGTGTTGCTTTATTAGACAGAAAAATACCTGACATGAATCAGTTTCATAGGATGCTCAGTTTGGTGGTCCCGGAATCTTCACGACGTTTAAATAAGACACGAGTGCGGGCTAAAAATTTTTATTGAAGACGTTTCGTCCACCAGGAACGAAACGTCTTCAAAAAAAAAATTTCCATAACTCGTGTTATTACAATTTCGTGAGTTGTACTGACGGTATATTTACCATTCATTGTATTACGAGCACCCGACGTGGCGCCGCTGACATACCGATGTGGACTTGATTAGCGTTGACACTGAGGGCAGTGTCAGCCATCACTTTATCCTTCAATACCAAAACACACCCACAATACTGCTGTTCTAAACCTCCCCTCTCCCCAGCCGCTGTAACATAAGGCTGTCTAACTACCATTTAAAGTGTGGCGTTTTTATTTTATTTGGGTTTGACACTCTTAGTAGGGAGTAAAAAATAACATGAGAGGATAAAGATGGCCTTTAAAAAGTAAGAGGTTCCGACGCCTGAACCAAAAAAAAGAAGCCTCGTAAGAAGAAAGATTTTTTAAAGGAAGAATTTTAAAAAAAAGTTGGAAAGAATAAACGTCTTATTCTTTCCAACTATTTTAATGTTCTTTCATTTTTAATGTATCGTAGCTGGACTGGTAGCACACTGGTTCACACACACTGGGTCCATGGTTCGACCCCCGGTACGGGGTAGAAACGGGACGTTTTTCCCTTAAGCACCTGCTGTCCCTGTTCACCTAGCAGTAAAATAGGTATCGGGTGTTAGGACGGGTAGGATCCATCCGGGCCAAATTTGACCTAATTTGCCCAATATGCTCTGCATAAAAAGGGGGTTTTGTACATAGTAGTAAGTTACTGATGTCAGCTGGGCCTGTTATTGTAAGTGCTTGTAGAAATAAAGATTACATTATAACAGTCCCCTTTCTGATGAGGTTGTTCTCTTGCTACGCAGTCGGTTTTATGCTGGGTAGGTGGTACTCACACCCACATGCTAGGTGGGTGGTACTACACCTAACTTTATGCTAGGTAGGTGGTACTCACCCCTAACTATGCTAGGTAGGTGATACCACACCTAACTTTATCAGGTGGTGATACACCTAATTTTATGCAGGGTGATACTCACACCTAACTTTATGCTAGGTGGGTGAAATCCCCCCAACTTTATGCTAGGTAGGTGGTTGACACCTAAGTTTATCCTAGGTAGGTGGTACTGCCCCTAAGTTTATGCTAGGTAGGTGGCCCACACCAACCATTCTTCATAGTGGTTCTATCAACTCGATTTACAACTTAATGACTGCTTGGGAGTTTTTTTTCTCATCTATAATTCATCCCCAAAACCATGCCCTTCAAATCTTTTCTAAATCTAAACTGATCAAACTTGAACACATTGTTTGTTATCAGTCATTTTACCCGCTTTTTTTTGGGGAAATTAGATTTTAGTGTTGATCAGCTGGTAATTTAAAATTATTACATGTTTGGGGGAGGTGATCATGCAGTGTATGTGTGTACTACCTAGTTGTGGTTGCGGGGGTCAGTCACAGCTCCGGCCCCCCCTCTTCACTGGCCGTATGGGTCACTCTACCCCTCCATGAGCTTTACTCCTCTCCTTAAAGCTATGTATAGATCCTGCCTCCACTACATCATTTTAACTATTCCATTTCCCCTGACAATTTCGTAGTGAAGAAAATTTCCCTAACATCCCTGTGATTCACCCTTGGAGTCTTCAACTTCCAACTGTGCCCCCTTGTTGCTGTGTCCCACCCTCTGAAACCTTGTCTCTGTCCACCTTGTCTATTCCTTTCAGTTTTTTGTATGTCGTTATCATATCCCCTATCTCTTTCTGTGTGTGTGTGTGTGTGTGTGTTCAAAAATCTATAGATTATAGAATCCCCAGAGAATACTAGAAAGGTCTCCCCCTCTAGCATTAGCCTGTTAAGGGGTTTGTGTAACAAGTAGTCAATATCCCTGGTCCAGTTACCCTTTTTATAATTTATCATAAGTTTAATAGTGTTTTAGGATTGCAACTGATAGGATACAAACTAATGAAATTAAAATTAAGATGTAATATAGGATTTAATTTTTTTTAAAATTTCCCTCTCGTATACAGTATAATAATGTTTGAAGGCAATTTCATATCTTTATGGCTCTTAAATACCGTCTGGTACATTGTCAACAATTAAAAAAATAATACTAATACATATATACAAGGGGGTTGTGAAAGTAAGTGCTCCAAGTAGTTCGCTGTCTCAAGACTCGACTCGATTTTAAACAGTGACTGACTAAACTTTTGACCAACCTGACAATCAGAACAGCTTGCTTGAACAGTAAAGGGGAACGATCCCTTTTAAAAATATAAAAAGAGTGGCAGCGGGTAGGAAAAAGGGAGATGAAAAATTTTAACCCGGGGCCCTTAAACAGATCCTAAAAAGGCAAAAAACCCCTTAATATTGAATCTAAAGTTCAGCAAAACCAAACCCCTGACTATGACGGTGCACAGATGCCAGAACAAATTGGGGTCAGAAGCTCCAGCTCGGGACATGGGTAACTAGTGTCAGTACGACACAGCCTAATAACGTCGAAAATCACTGTCTAAACTATACCGGAAAGAGTTACAAGAAGTATTTTTCGTCCCCCACCGACAACATATTCTACCAATGAAGTCTAAATAACGAACTAACAGAGATAAGAGAGGAGAGGGGGGAAAACCGAAGCAGAGAAGAGAGAAGGCGAGGGTCGCCCATCTCAGGGGGGATCACACCACTGATCACATGATTACCCCGGGGACTACCTCGACTACCTACCCTTCAGCACTGGGGGTACGGGCGAACAAACAAGGAGGTGGTATTTAAACAAGGTAGTTTGCCAATGCGGGCAGCTACTCAACACTCGTAATGAGCTCAGAAATTTAAATTTTTACATCCTACCTAATAATATAGCTAAAAAATAATAAAAATAAAAGCAAGATTTTTCCCAGTTTAGCTAATAGTGAAAACATCAGCAATATAAAATTTATGAAAGGGAAAATACATCAAGAATGAAAATATACATTATAAACATTGGCCCATTCAGGGGGCAATAGTTACTTTTTCCAAGGCACATGTCGATTAGACACTAGGCCTGTTGTATGTATGTGTGTGTGTGTGTAACGAAACACTTCGAAATGTTTCGGCCCCGCCAGGAATTGAACCCGCCCTCCGTGCGTGAAGCAAGAGCGCTAGCCACCATGCCATCGGGGCGTAGAAGTGTGTGTGTGTACTCACCTAATTGTACTCACCAATTGTGGTTGCAGGGCCGAGACTCAGCTCCTGGCCCCGCCTCTGCACTGTCCGCTACTGGGTCTCTGCTCTCCCTGCTCCGTGAGCTCTATCATAACTTGTCTTAAAACTATGTATGGTTCCCGCCTCCACTATATCGTTCGCTAAACTATTCCACTTCCTAACTACTCTATGGCTGAAGAATTGCTTCCTAACATCCCTCTGACTCATCTGAGTCTTCAGCTTCCAGTTGTGTCCCCTTGTTTCTGTGTTTCCTCTCTGGAACATCCTGTCACTATCTACCTTGTCGATTCCTCGCATTTTGTATGTCGTTATCATGTCTCCTCTAACCCTTCTGTCCTCCAGTGTTTTAGTCCTATTTCCTCAACCTTTCTTCATAAGGCAGTCCCTGAGTTGTGGAACTAGCCTTGTCGCAAACCTTTGCACTTTCTCAATTTCTTGACGTGCTTGACCAGACTGGTGCTGCATATTTCTAGTATGGGCCTGACGTATACGGTATACAGTGTCCTGAACGATTCCTTGTTAAGGTAACGGAACGCTAATCTTAGGTTTGCCAGTCGCCCATATGCTGCCGCGGTATCTGGTTGATGTGTGCTTCCGGAGACAAAGGCTTGTTATCTACCCAAGGTCTTTCTCCTTGATGAGGTTAGTAGCCTTGTCCACCTAGCCTGTACTCTGTCAGCGGTCTTCTTTGCCCTTCTCCGATCTTCATGACTTTGCATTTGGTGGGGTTAAATTCGAGAAGCAGTTGCTAGACCAGATGTCAAGCTTGTCCAGGTCGCTTTGAAGTCCTGCTTGGTCTTCATCCGATGTGATTCTCCTCATTAATTTCACATCATCTGCGAAAAGAGACACTTCTGAGTCTATCCCATCGCATGTCATTCACATATAGCAAGAATAGCACTGGTCCTAGGACTGACCCCTGCGTACACCGCTCGTCACAGGCGCCCACTGTGATACCTCATCACGCACCATGACCCAGTTGTTGCCTCCCTGTGAGGTATTCCCTGATCCATTCCAGTGCCCTTCCTGTTATACACGCTTGGTCTTCCATCTTCTTACTAATCTCATGTGAGGAACTGTGTCAAAGGCCTTCCTGCAGGCCAAGAAAATGCAGTCAACCCACCTTCTCTCTCTCTTGCCTTATCTCTGTTACTTTATCATAGAACTCCAGAGGTTTGTTACAGAGGATTTGCCTTCCTGAATCGTGCTGTCTGCTGATTAACCTATTCTGCTCCAGATGCTCCACCATTCTTTTCCTGATGATTTTCCAAGACTTTGCACACTATAGCATGTAAGTGACAGGTCTGTAGTTTAGTGTCTCTTTTTTGTCTCTTTAAAGATGGGGACTACGTTGGCCTTTTTCCATATCTCAGGTAGCTGCCCAGTTTCAAGGATGTTGAAAATTTTGGTAAGGGCACACTCAGAACCTCAGCTCCTTCCCAAAGGACCATGGTGAGATATTGTCCAGACCCATTGCCTTTGAGGTATCAAGGTCACTGAGTAACTGCTTCACTTCCCCTCAGATGTGTGTATTCCCCTCCAGCACTCGATACATCCCTTGTTGGTGACGCACCCCATCCTGTCTACCCAACTGCCTTCCTTCCTCCACTGTGAATACTTCCCTAACCTCGAGTTGAGCCTCACATACCTCTTGATCATTACTTGTGAGTTCACCATCTTCCCTCCTCAGCCTTATCACCTGATCCTTTACTGTTGTCTTCCTTCTGATGTGGCTGTACATCAGTTTCGGGTCAGACTTGACTTTCGATGCTATGTCGTTTCTGTACTGTTTCTGGGCCTCCTCCGTACCTGTGCATACTGTTTCTAGCTCTTCGACTAACTCCTTGTTTGCTTGGGTTCTTGCCTTCTGTACCTTTTCCATTCTCTGGCACTCTGAGTCTTTGCCTCCCTGCATCTTTGGGTAAACCAGGGCTCTTTTTTGTCTTCCCATTTATTCTTTTCCTTTGGGTATAAACCGTTCCTCTGCCTCCTTGCACTTTGTCCCTACGTATTCCATCATTTCATTTACTGACTGCCCTTTCCCATTTCCCTTTCCCACAGAACCTCCTGCAGGAAATTCCTCATACCTGTGTAGTCCCTTTTTTATAGTCTGGTATGTCTCTTTCAGCACCGTTTTCCCTCTCCACCTGTAGCTCTACTATGTACTCAAAGCTCAGCACCATAGTCACTGGCTCACAGGGGCTCTCGTGTGTTATGTCCTCGATATCTGAGCTATTCAGGGTGAATACAAGGTCCAGCCTTGCTGGTTCATCCTCTCCTCTATCTCTGGTCGTGTCCCTGACATGTTGGTGCATCAGGTTTTCCAGTACCACGTCCATCATTTTGGGCTCTCCAAGTTTCTGACCCCCACGTGGTTCTTGGTTCTCCCAGTCGATCTCTTTGTGGTTGAAATCGCCCATGACCAGTAACTTCGCTCTGCTCATGTGCGTTTTTCTTGCCACCTCCGCCAGGGTGTCCACCATTGCTCTGTTTTTCTCGTCATATTCCTCTCTGGCCTCCTGCAGTTTTGTGGTGGGTTGTACATCACTGCAATGACTATCTTGTGCTCCCAGACTGGATGGTACCTACTATAAAGTCCCTTTCTCTACACACCTCCATTCCTGCCATTTCCTCAAATCTCCAATGATTCCTTACGAGCAGTGCGACCCTCCTCCCCCTGCTCCTTCTATCTTTCCTCAGGATCTGATATCCTTGTGGGAAGATTGCGTCTGATATTGCCTCATTTAGTTTAGTTTCTGTGACTGCTAGATGTCTGGGGACATTTCTCCATTCTTTCATTCCACTCTTCATACTTATTCGTGATTCCATCTGCATTTGTGTACCAAACCTTCAGCCTCGTTTCCAATACTGTGGCCCTAGGGGGATCTTGGCGGGATGGGGGGTGTTGCAGGTACCCATAGAGGGTTGTTGTATGGGTGGGGGTTGTATGGTTGGGGTGTGGTCTGATTGGGTGGGGTTTGTGATGGGGTGGGGTAGTGGTGATGATGGGTTCAGGGTTGCTGGGGTGGGGACAGGGGACATGATGTGTGTGTGCGATGTTAAACTATATGGTTGCGTTGGGTTGCTGTGGTTTGAGGCCCTCCGTGAGTGCTTCCGGTGGGTGTTTTGTCCTTCTGCTTGGGCCTGGTGCCCCCTGTACTGCTGTCTCCTCCTCTCTCCTCCTTCGCTTTCTTATCCTCTCCTTTGGGCCTCCCTTTCTTCCTGTGTTCTGTCCCGATCTAGGCATACATCGTGGTACTCCTGGCTCGCCCTCAGCCGTGCTTTCTCTTGTAGGATCATGGTACGGGCTGATTCTGCATTGAAGATTACTTTGAGGGGTCGATTTCTTCCCCTTGTGTACCACCCGATTCTCGAAAATTTGTCACCTGGGACGTGTCTCCCCTGTTGCTAGCATAATACCTATAATCCTTTCCTTCTCCTCCTGTTCCTTCTGTCATGGGTGACCCCTTCGACTTCCTTAAGGCAGATAAAGATTGTCTTCTTCCTTCCTCCTCCCACTGTGTCTCCCTTTACCTCATCAGAGATGCATTAGCATCTTCCGGTTCTGTCATGGTTGTAGCCCCTGTGTTCCTCTGTGTGTCTGGCCTACTCATTTGCCCAAGTCCACTGCTGTATATTGTTGGGGCCTCTGCGTTTAGTGCACCTGCGGCTTTGACAACCTCTCATGTGTTGTTACTGTGCCCTCATGCTTTGCTTCTGTGGAGCCCTTCTTGTCCTGGCTGCTTTATCTATATCCCTCTCATGTGGTGTTAGTATCCTACTCATCTTGTATCGGACCCCATGTGTGTCTGACAGTGCCTGAGCATACAAGAGTTCTTTTTCTCCGCATTCCCTATGACTGTGTCAGCTGCCCCACGTGTGTTTGCCAGTGCCTGTGCATACAAGAGTTCTTTTCTCCTCAATCCCTTTGATAGGTGTTGGTATCCTGCTCCTCTTGTTTCGGGCCCCACTTGTGTCTGGCAGTGCCTGAGTGTTCAAGAGCTCTTCTCTTTCTCTGCATTCCCTTTGGCTGTGTCTGATGCACATGCTCCAAGCTCCAATCTTGAACAGGTACTTGCATCTCTACTCTGCATCAGGCTCTGCAGCTTCACTTCTAAGATCTGGATCTTGTCTTCTTCATTTTTGACTTGCATTTCCCATTTTCTGCTCTCTCAGCGATCCTCCTCTCCATTCCTCGCTGATCATCAACATCCTCCTCTCCCATTCCTTTTCCCTTCTACTGAGTTCCTCTTCCCACTGTAAACTCCCTGAAGCGACCATCGTACCCCTTGTTGTCATCCTTCTCCCTGACATGCCCATATTCCTGCGATGTGCCCTTATGGATTTAGTGAGAGTGTCAGGAGGGGGAGAGATGAGAGGGACAGAGAGGAGGGTCGAGGGCAGGGTACTCAATTAAGGGATAGAGGGAGAAGGAGAGAGAGAGAGAGAGAGAGAGAGAGAGAGAGAGAGAGAGAGAGAGGGGAATTTGTTTGGAGGTAGTGTGGTAGGGGCAGATCAAGCGGGAAGGAAGGGAGGAGAGAGGGAGAGGATGAGTGAGATTGGGGGATAGTGGAGGGGGAGGGGAAGAGAGAGGGAGAGGGAGAGAGAGAGACAGAGAGGTAGAGGTAGAGAGAGACAGAGAGGTAGAGAGAGAGGGTACGAGAGGCAGAAGAGAGTGGATAGAGAGGCAGATAGTGGTATAGAGAGAGAGGCAGAGAGAGTGGTATAGAGAGAGTCAGAGAGAGTGGTATAGAGAGAGGCAGAGAGGTGTCAGAAGGAGGGAGGAGATTTTCAGGAGGGAGACCTGAGAGGGATAGGGAGGGGAAGAGGGGGGAGGGAGAGAGAGGGAGAGCGGGAGGGAGAGAAGGAGAGGGAGAGATAGGGAGATGAGGGGAGGGAGGGGGAGGGGGAAGAGGGGAAGAGAGGTGGTACTGGGGTATCAGGGTGAGGGAGAGAGAGAGAGAGAGAGAGAGAGAGAGAGAGAGAGAGAGAGAGAGATTGGGGAAAGAGAGAGAGAGGAGAGAGTGAGATTGGGGAGAGGGAGAGAGAGGGGAGGGAGAGAGAGAGGAAGGAGGGAGTGAGAGGAAGAGGAGAGAGAGACAAGAAGGAGGGAGTGAGAGGAAGGAGAGAGAGAGACAAGGAGGGAGGAGAGGAAGGAGAGAGAGACAAGGAGGGAGTGAGAGGAAGGAGAGAGAGAGACAGAAAGAGAGGGAGAATCGCCAGAGTGTAAGGAGAGTGGAGGAGGGAGTGAGAGGAAGGGGAAAGAGAGAGAGGAAGAGAGGGAGAATCACCAGAGGTGTGTGGAGAGTGGGGGGATGGGGCGGAGGGGATTAGGGGCGAGAGAGGATAGAGAGAGAGGTGAGAGAGGAAGAGAGTGAGAGGGAGGCGAGAGAGAGGAGAGAGAGAGGCGAGAGAGGGTAGAGAGAGGTGAGAGAGGGAAAGAGCGAGAGAGGCGAGATAGAGGAGAGAGAGAGAGAGAGGTGAGAGAGAGAGAGAGGTGAGAGAGAGAGAGGTGAGAGGGAGAGAGTGAGAGGCTAGAGAGACAGTGAGAGAGAGGAGAGGGAGAGAGAGGTGAGAGAGATGAAAGGAGGGAGGGAGAGGAAGGAGAGATAAAGAGAGACAGGGAGAGAGTGGAGGGGAGAGATAGTGGAAGAGAGAGAGAGAGGAGAGGGAAGAGGGGTGGGAGAAAGAGTGGGAGGGGATGGGTTTATGAGGGGAGAGGGGGAAGGTCAGATTCAATAGCCCTACTGTTCGTTTATGTGTGCGTACCACACCGGTGTGTGTGTGTGTGTGTGTGTGCTCACAGTGTGTGTTATATGTGTGTGTGTGTGTGTGTGTGTGTATGCGCATGCGCACTCTCGCATACATGTGCCTGTCTCCCCAGGAAAAACTACTTCTCGCTTCTACTATTATACTGATATGCTATTACTAATACTTATACTAATACTGTGGGAAATTGTGAGAGAAGTCTATCTGGGACACCACCACTAGCAATAAACAAACTCCCAGGGAGATGACCGACTCGTATAAATTTTACCACAGTCATTCCCTTTAAGGTATGTGAGAACTTTACCCGCTCCTGGCCGCACCGAGGGGGTACCTTCAATATTCTCGTTAGCCCACTGCACTCTGGACCAGTATAAATAAATCTGAGAAGATCATTTATTATAGTTATGTTAGGTTAAATTTAAGTGGACTGTATTGGTTGTTGAACAACTGATCACACGGAGAAGAGGTAGAGAACACATAGTTCAATTAACATGACCAACACTCACCTAATTAACAGCATCATAGCGGTGTATCGTAGATCGTTGACCTAGCTAAAGTACATCTACTGTGCGTAACAATATCATTGGCCAATAACAAAGTAAACAGCAGAGCACTTAGCTTTAGATGAGGAGTCGTTCCGTTGTTGACGTCCTCCTGCGATCTGATTCGATCGCGATGGTATTAGCTGTCTCGTCGAGTCAAGGAAGGTTAATTTCCGTGCACTCTTATACGCCCACGAGACCGAGCGTTCGTTAACATGTGGTTGGTCGGGGTAGCGAATCAGATCCTCGCACTAATCCGACCGTTTGTACTGTTTATACGTATAACTTTACATATTACGTGTATCCTGGCTTAATGCCCCACTAGTTTATACACATTCACAGTCTCGATACTTGAATTTCGAGTAGATAACTTGCGATATGTTAGTTCATTTCAATCACATCCAATATGGCGGTCGGGGTATGGCGTACCTAAGCCAGACCCGGTCGATACAATCAACCCTGATTATTTACAACTCGGTTTCACTATATTCACCATTTCCCACAGTTCATCGAATATATTACAGTCTCTTCTAAGATGAACTCCCCAACATCAGGGTTACGACTTTATCCTGCCGTATGGTCATTTCACTCAGTTCAAATAGGCCTATGACCGCGTCACCGCCGGCGGCCCCCTTATTTCACAATTATTGTCCTATTACTGGACCTCCTGGACCGATTGTCCCACTTGATATTCCCCTGTCACTGGATATTCCTCCACATTACGAAAGGAGGTAATTAAATCCGATTTGGTGGGCGGAATCTCCAAATTCGACAGGCCATCCCATCACCTGATCGGGTCGGTAGGCTCCCAGTTCACTCTCTGCCTATTCCCTCTATGCCGCCTCCCTGCCCAGCTGACCAGGCATCTGCGCATGCGTGTTAATTCGTTGGTTCTTTTCAGTTAATGTTAAGCCAACAGCAACACAGCAATGATATCTATTCATATTGGAAAGTTTATCAATTACAACTTTCGGAAAATACCAATATTTTCCACAAATACCATTTATAATACCAATATCAATACAAGAAAACTAAAGGATATATTGCCACTTTACAGTTGGATGCTAAGATACTATCTTTGAATACAGTTGGCTGTCTGCGCCTGCGCGCTCTTGCCACCACCTGTTGTTTCCTTACCTAGTTTACCACCCTAGCTATGAGTTACGTACTAATGAATGATAGTTAGCTTTCCAGAGCAGGGATTTAACCCCCCAGCTGACAGCTTAGCAGGGCCAATGTCTCATGCAAACCACAATTAGGATTTTGTACGTTACTGCTGGTTCTGCTCCCTTGTTGCACCAAGTTTCCTCTCAATGGTCCACTCCTGGTTCCTTGTTTCTCCGTCGTTTCTTTTCTATTTTGCTCACTGTATTCAAATACCGTGAGCAAGCACTCCTGTCCTTGTCTCTTATCCCTCTTTCTTGGGTATCGATAAACGTTATAACCACCACTAGGCACTGTGTGTGTGTGTGTGTACTCACCTAATTGTGGTTGCAGGGGTCGAGACTCAGCTCTGTGTGTGTGTGTGTGTGTGTGTGTGGTGTTCGTAAGTAGCACTAACACCACCACTGTTCACTGGTTGCTGAAATGTACTAAATTCATAATTGAGGTCGGTGGTCGGTGACCTATGGTCGGTGGTCGGCGACCTGTGGCCGGTGACCTGTTCGGTGGTCGGTGACTTGAGGTCGGTGGTCGGTGACCTGTTCGGTGGTCGGCGACCTGAGGTCGGTGGTCGGTGACCTGAGGTCGGTGGTCGGTGACCTGAGGTCAGTGGTCGGTGACCTGAGGTCAGTGGTCGGTGACCCGAGGTCAGTGGTCGGTGACCTGAGGTCAGCAGTAACTGACCTCAGGTAACTCACCCTTGACCGCCATTTATTTATATTGTCCAATAAGCTACATTGTTTTGTCCTGTCTTAACCAACACCAACATTGTCTGGTTTACAATTTATCGCACCTCTATGCAAATTTATTTATTTATTTGTATATGTCAATTTCATAGTTTTTTCTTTTCTTTGCAGACTTCCTATACTGACAAGGGTCCTAAGGTAAGATGACATTATTTTTATTTTTAATAATAATAATAATAATAATAATAATTATAATAATAATAATAATAATAATAATAATAATTATTATTATTAGTAGTAGTAGTATTTTTTTTTATTCTTGAAGCACTAAACCCGCAGGGGTTATACAGCGTCTTGGGAATGGGAGGCAATCAGGTCCGATCCTAGGAAAGGGAAACTCTAAATCGTCTGATCAAGAGCTCTGCACACAGTATCAAGGGCCCTGCACACACAGTATCAAGAGCCCCGCACACAGTATCAAAAGCCCTGCACACAGTATCAAGAGCAATGAACACTATAAAGAGCTTGCACACAGTATTAAGAGCCCTGAACACACATTATCAAGAGCCCTACACACGGTATCAAAGCTCTGTGCACATCAGGAGCCTACATAGGTATCAAGAGCCTTACACACAGTATCAAGCTTCCTACACACGTCATCAAGAGCCTACACAGTATCAAGACCCTGCACACACACACTATATATATATATATATATATATATATATATATATATATATATATATATATATATATATATATATATTAATAATAATAATAATAATAATAATAATAATAAATGTAGGAGAGGTACAAAGTACCGTCATGGTGAACGACTGTGAGGTCGGGAGAAAGTCTCCATATCTCACAAGGTCTCACTTCATTAACTTGAAAAAGTTCTTGCATGAGACAGTTCACTGTTATAGTGTGTAACACTATAACAGTGAACTGTTATAGTGTTCCACACTACTTTTGTGTCTTATTGTCCAAATAATTAAGTGCCAGTACCAGCATATTTCATCTTAAGACGCTGCTTCTAGAATGATACAATCGGCATGTTATGTCTTGTTTACATACAGTCGGTAAATTCTCCCACTGTATTACCTTAATGTTCAAGTTTATTATGTAATAATTGTATGTTGTGGTAATGTAGGAGTGTTAACAGTGAAGTCTCGTTACAGCCAGACGCCGGCAAGTTCCTGCACTTCGACCACATCACCTTCTGGGTGGGCAACGCTAAGCAGGTACTGTCCTCACTTATCTTCCTTGCTTGGTTAATAAGCTTTAACGCCTCGACTACCCTAGGGTTAAGGATGCACGTATATGTATGCTGAGAGAAATAAGCCTCTCTCTATATCTTGAGAAATCTTCCTTCAAACTCATTCAACAAGCAAACTACTTTTTTTCTCTTTCTTTTTTTTATAAATGTATTCATACTTGCAAGAACTATTTTTAGAGATGTTTTAAATTTTTGTTTCTGTAAAAAAAAAAAGTTAAATTTCGTCTCCATGTTGAAGACAATGGTGTTTGCACGTTGGCAATGTTCTAACATTAACGTCTTTAATTTGTTTAGAAAACTGAGACAGAAAAATAGGACACAGAAAACTCCCCACAGCAACAAATAATAATATAATAATAATAATTTTTATTTCTACAAGTACAAGGTATACAAGCTTAGCTGACATCAATGACATACTACTATATAGAAAGTCCCTTGTTATGCAGAGCATTTCGGGCAAATTAGGTCAGTTTTGTCCCAGGATGCGACCCACACCAATCCACTAACACCCAGATACCTATTTTATTGATGGGTGAACATGGACATGAGGTGTCTTAAGGAAACACTTTCTAATGTATCCATCTGTACAGGAGATCGACCCCCGGACCTCTGTGTGTGAAGCAAGAGTGTTGCCTACCAGGCCACGGGACAAAACTAATATAAATTCTGAAATTATAACATTACATGATGAAATTAGATAAAGACTTGAGACTATTTATAGAGTAGATGAGGCTGAAGGCTGCTGACATTAATGTAACTTAATATTCAGAAGTAATACGTGATATTAGCCAAGATTAATGTCGAAGCAAAGTTAAGGAACTCAAGCTCACAGGTGAGCTTTATCAAATCGTAGCTTAATAAAGCTCTTGAAAAGCTTGATTACTAAAAGCTTGTCGTGAGACACTTGTCTTGGTCTTCCTCAGAAACAATAAGCCCAGTGCGATATTGAGAATAAAAGATTTACACTTGGAGGCGCAGATTGATTAATGAAGGACCCAGCACTGCGCACTGTGATAATACACACGGACACATACACAGCAGCACACGAGGCTTAAGATCAATTTTGTACTTCGTAAGAGAGAGTGCTAATAAGAGAGCGCTAATCTCGACTATCCTCTGGAGAAAATGATGGTGGCATTACCAACAGTGGCGGACACTGGGAGAGTGGTGATGGCACTACCAACTGTGGCAGACACTGGGAGAGTGGTGATGACACTACCAACAGTGGCAGACACTGGGAGAGGGGATGACACTACCAACAGTGGCAGACACTGGGAGAGTGGTGACGACACTACCAACAGTGGCAGACACTGGGAGAGTGGTGATGACACTACCAACAGTGGCAGACACTGGGAGAGTGGTGATGTCACTACCAACACTGGCAGACACTGGGAGAGTGGTGATGGCACTACCAACACTGGCAGACACTGGGAGAGTGGTGATGGCACTACCAACAGTGGCAGACACTGGGAGAGTGGTGATGACACTACCAACAGTGGCAGACACTGGGAGAGTGGTGATGACACTACCAACAGTGGCAGACACTGGGAGAGTGGTGACGACACTACCAACAGTGGCAGACACTGGGAGAGTGGTGATGGCACTACCAACAGTGGCAGACACTGGGAGAGTGGTGATGGCACTACCAACAGTGGCAGACACTGGGAGAGTGGTGACGACACTACCAACAGTGGCAGACACTGGGAGAGTGGTGATGACACTACCAACACTGGCAGACACTGGGAGAGTGGTGATGGCACTACCAACAATGGCAGATGGCCTCGTTGCAAGACACTGGATGTGGCACTTTTGGTACCAGCTTCACTGGAAGACGGTTGAGATGCCACAGACAGCAGTAAGAGACAGTCGTGCTATAAGACAGGTGAACCAAATTTGCAGTGCATCGTGTAGAATACATGACAGCAAGAACAGACGTCTGTCCTGAGAGAAGTGAGAAGCAGCACACGGGGAATCAACAACACTCACCAAGTATCATCAAAGCAGATTATTATTATTATCATCATCATCATCATCATCATCATCATCATCACGGGGGAGCGCTAAACCCGTAGGGATTATTCGGCGGCTACGAGGGAAGGGGTGGAGAACATATCAGGCTGGAATTCATGGAAACCCCTGGAAGCACAGATCCAATTTTATCCCTTTTAGATCAAGAACGCCCTTTCACTTGGCAGTCGGGAAACCCCTTCAGGTACCCAATCTTTTGATCGCCAGGTATTATCATAATAAGATCTCAACTAACTCTCCTCACTCGAAGTCATGGCAAGATGGCGCCACACATCTTGCAAGAGGATTATTTTTTCTAGTAGATATAAAAATACAAGAATATAGAGTACAAAATATACAGTAAGAGAGTCCTAAGAACAATAACTAAGATCCGCTGTGTTTACAAACACACAAGAGTGCCGCTCTCCCATACACACGCCTGCCCCTGGGTAACATACACAGCCTGCCCCCAGGGTAACATACACACGCCTGCCCCTGGGTAACATACACGCCTGCCCCCAGGGTAACATACACACGCCTGCCCCTGGGTAACATACACACGCCTGCCCCTGGGTAACATACACAGCCTGCCCCTGGGTAACATACACACGCCTGCCCCTGGGTAACATACACACGCCTGCCCCTGGGTAACATACACACGCCTGCCCCTGGGTAACATACACACGCCTGCCCCTGGGTAACATACACACGCCTGCCCCTGGATAACATACACACGCCTGCCCCTGGGTAACATACACACGCCTGCCCCTGGGTAACATACACACGCCTGCCCCCTGGGTAACATACACACGCCTGCCTCCTGGGTAACATACACACGCCTGCCCCCTGGGTAACATACACACGCCTGCCCCCTGGGTAACATACACACGCCTGCTCCCTGGGTAACATACACACGCCTGCCCCTGGGTAACATACACACGCCTGCCCCCTGGGTAACATACACACGCCTGCCCCTGGGTAACATACACACGCCTGCCCCCTGGATAACATACACACGCCTGCCCCTGGGTAACATACACACGCCTGCCCCTGGGTAACATACACACGCCTGCCCCTGGGTAACATACACACGCCTGCCCCTGGGTAACATACACACGCCTGCCCCCTGGGTAACATACACACGCCTGCCCCTGGGTAACATACACACGCCTGCCCCTGGGTAACATACACACGCCTGCCCCTGGGTAACATACACACGCCTGCCCCCTGGGTAACATACACACGCCTGCCCCCTGGGTAACATACACACGCCTGCCCCTGGATAACATACACACGCCTGCCCCCTGGGTAACATACACACGCCTGCCCCCTGGGTAACATACACACGCCTGCCCCCTGGGTAACATACACACGCCTGCCCCCTGGGTAACATACACACGCCTGCCCCCTGGGTAACATACACACGCCTGCCCCTGGGTAACATACACACGCCTGCCCCCTGGGTAACATACACACGCCTGCCCCCTGGGTAACATACACACGCCTGCCCCTGGGTAACATACACACGCCTGCCCCTGGGTAACATACACGCCTGCCCCTGGGTAACATACACGCCTGCCCCCTGGGTAACATACACACGCCTGCCCCTGGGTAACATACACACGCCTGCCCCCTGGGTAACATACACACGCCTGCCCCTGGGTAACATACACACGCCTGCCCCTGGGTAACATACACACGCCTGCCCCTGGGTAACATACACACGCCTGCCCCCTGGGTAACATACACACGCCTGCCCCTGGGTAACATACACACGCCTGCCCCTGGGTAACATACACACGCCTGCCCCTGGGTAACATACACACGCCTGCCCCCTGGGTAACATACACACGCCTGCCCCTGGGTAACATACACACGCCTGCCCCCTGGGTAACATACACACGCCTGCCCCTGGGTAACATACCCTGCCCCTGGGACATACACGCCTCGCCCCCTGGATAACATACACAGTCCTGCCCCTGGGTAACATACACACGCCTGCCCCTGGGTAACATACACACGCCTGCCCCCTGGGTAACATACACACGCCTCCTCTCTACCTAGCTGGAGGGCATTCCTGGGATCAACGCCCCCTCGGCCCGGTCCACGACCAGGCCTCCCGGTGGATCAGGGCCTGATCAACCAGGCTGTTACTGCTGGCTGCACGTAGTCCAACGTACGAACCACAGCCCGGTTGATCCGGCACCGACTTTAAGTATCTGTCCAGCTCCCTCTTGAAGGCAGCCAGGGACCTATTGGTAATTCCCCTTATGCATGGTGGGAGGCTGTTGAACAGTCTTGGGCCCCAGACACTTATGGTGTTTTCTCTTAGTGTACCAATGGCGCCCCTGCTTTTCATTGGCGGTATTTTGCACCGCCTGCCCTTTCTTTTACTTTCGTAGGGAATGATTTCTGTGTGCAGATTCGCGACCATTCCTTCTAGGATTTTCCAAGTGTAGATTATGATATATCTCTCTCGCCTGTGTTCCAGCGAGTACAAGTCAAGTGCTTCCAAGCGTTCCCAGTAGTTGAAGTGTTTGATGGAACTTATATGTACAGTAAAGGTTCTCTGTACACTCTCCAGATCTGCAATTTCACCTGCTTTGAGATGTTAATGTACAGCAATATTCCAGCCTAGAGAGAACAAGTGATTTGAAAAGGATCATCATTGGCTTGGTATCTCTTGTTTTGAACGTTCTCATTATCCATCCTATCATTTTCTTTGCAGTTGTGATCGTGGCACTGTTGTGATCCTTAAAAGTGAGATCCTCAGACATTACCACTCCCAGGTCCCTCACATTATTTTTCCTCTCTATTGTAACATTAAACTAGTAGTGTAGCTGGATGTGGTTCACATAGGAGCGGTGGCGACATTATAAGAGGCTGCTGTAGAATATACAAGTATGCCAGGAAAGCTCTCGCCTGGCTTAACCTTCATACATATATATAAATTGGCGTATTGTTTAGTGAACTTGTATCCTGGTTGAGTAATATGGTGGGCTGCTCCCGACACATGTTGGTGGAGGAACAACCCAAGGCGGCGGCGACGGCGCAGCAGTAGCAGCGGCAGCGGCACCCTGCTGCACCTAACTTATCTTTCAGCGTCATTTAATCTACATTTAGTGGTTGTTTTTAAGCACAATAAAGTAAAACTTAGTCTGTACATCTTTATCTAATTCCATTACTGTAACAGCGTTCTTATAATGAAAATTTAGTGTGTGCGTGTGAGTGCTTGTGCGTGCGTGAGTGCGTGCGTGTGTGCATGCTGGGGAGGATACACTTAAATAAGGCGTAGTTTCTACCACTGTACTGTACACGTTCTCCTTGTGTCATCCACTTGCTCAGGCTCACCTTATTTGTGTGTGTTTTTGGCGGTCTGTCTGAGCCGTCTCACACCTCTACAACAACAATTGTCATCAAAGATTTGTTAAGTTATACCATGAATTAAGGAAAGATCCTGGACTTCACCTTACGAAACAGATCAAGCAAATGCGATAGTAATTATGGACAAGGTAGATTCTAGTGGGAAAATAAATATGTTATTAGAAGACGAGGGAACTTACTTGCCCGTTAAGAGGAGAGTGAAGCTGGAACCTTGAGGAAGCGGTCTGTCCCACCACCGCTGTCACTACCCTCTTCCACGTACCTTTTTTCTTTTTTAATTTCATGTATCTCATTGTATAACTACCCTGAGCTACGTGACATTCTACAAGGTTGGAGCAAGAACTATGCTTACCTCAGACACCATCGCGCAGGATGGTTGCAGCATGTAAACCCATGCTGCAGTAGTCATGAGAATACAGCATTTCACTATGGGTTCAGTATCGAAGATAGCTTTAAAGGCTTCCTTCCAGCAGAGCTGGAGTTACTTTTACATAGGAAATATGATAGAAAGAACTCTAGATACTAACTGATACCTGGCAGGACTGGTATGGGAGAACAGAGGAGCAAGGTGAGGTGAGGTCTGGTATGTGGTAGTGCCTAAAGGCAATCACTTCTCGGCTCTCCTACTTGGCTATGTATTCTGCCAGTGATTTTATTTTTTTCATGTGAGCTTTCTTGTACTTTACTTCACACTGTTAAATGTCGGCCGTCTCTTGTAAGTTATCTTGTGCATTGGGATCACTCTGTGTGACCCATGAGAGTTGCTCATTGTCAGGTATAAATGTAACTCAGTGTCCAGAATATCTTGCTGTCAAGTTTGTCAAAGTCGGGAACCAAAGCAAGTATAGTACTAAGGAAAGGGAACATAACTTTGTAATACCCACAGGACAGGAAAATAATCATGCCACATATAAACTAAATAATGTAGATATTAATATTACTGATTGGGAAAAGGATTTAGGAGTTCTGGTTAGCAGTAATATGAAACCAAGACAACAGTGCATAAGTGTTCGCAATAAAGCGAACAGAATCCTTGGCTTCATATCAAGGAGCATAAATAACATCAGTACTCAGGTTGTTCTTCAACTCTATATATCTTTGGTTAGGCCTCATTTAGATTATGCTACACAGTTCTGGTCACCGTATTACAAAATGAATATAAATGCTCTGGAAAACGTACAAAGGAGGATGACAAAGTTGATCCTATGTATCAGAAATCTTCCCTATGAGGATAGACTGAGGGCCTTGAATCTGCACTTTCTAGAAAGTCGTAGAATTAGGGGGGATATGATTGAGGTGTATAAATGGAAAACAGGAATTAATAAAGGGGATGTAAATAGCGTGCTAAAAATATCTAGCCAAGACAGGACTCGCAGCAATGGTTTCAAGTTGGAAAAATTCAGATTCAGGAAGGATATAGGAAAGCACTGGTTTGGCAATAGAGTTGTGGATGAGTGGAACAAACTCCCGAGTACCGTCATAGAAGCTAAGACGTTATGTAGTTTTAAAAATAGGTTAGATAAATACATGAGTGGGTGTGAGTTAGACCTGACTAGCTTGTGCTAGTAGGCCTGATGCCATGCTCTTTCCTTAAGTGGATGTAACCTGGACCTGACTAGGTTGGGTCAGTGGCATAAGCTTATGCCAGTAGGTGACTTGAACTTGCCTCGCATGGGCCAATAGGCCTGCTACAGTGTTCCGTCTTTCTTATGTTCTTATTTCTACAAGTACATGTACATGGTATACAGGCCTAGCTGACATCAATGACATACTACTATATAGAAAGCCGCTTGTTATGCAGAGCATTTCGGGCAAATTAGGTCCATTTTGTCCCAGGATGCGACCCACACCAGTCGACTAACACCCAGGTATCCATTTTATACTGATGGGTGAACATAGACAACCGGTGTAAGGAAACACGCCCAATGTTTTAATCCTCTCCGGGAATCGAACCCGGACACTCACCGTGTGAAGCGAGAGCTTTTGCCACCAGGCAAAATTGATGGACTGATTACATCGACTCAAGGCTGAGGGACTGATTACCTCAAACTCCTGTTCTTCACCATTCTTTGTATTGGACTGATGAAGCCACTGTGTGGCGAAACGTTTCCTCATTAAAGATACCCAAGTGTTGCACATGCGTCTAATTTATCAATATACAGGTACATAACAGTGAGAGTAAACGGAAACGCAGTGTGCGACGACACTATATAAGTAAGTTCGTGCGAGATGACACAAAGGGACCTATTATATAACGAACTAGATACGTAGGAAGTGTCGGTGTGGGTGACACGAACACATTTTGGCTACTAACCTGTGTGTACTAACCTTTTCTTGCTCACCCTCAGGCAGCCAGCTACTATACCACCAGGATGGGGTTTGAGCCTTATGCCTACAAGGGTCTGGAGACCGGCTCGCGTGAAGTCTGCTGCCACGTAGTTAAACAGAACAAGGTACCTGTTGTGTACACCTGGTAGTGTGTGCAAATGATGTTTCTTGATACATAATTTATAATAGCTAACAATAATATTTGAGCTGTTTATTGCTTAGCTTATTTAAGATATTATTGCTAACTGCTGAGAGTTTAGGTTTTACCGATGAGGTCATTGTTTAAGTGGAATTTATTATGGTTATTATGTTAGTAATGGTGATGTTGTGGACAGATAGTGTTCGTGTTCGCCAGTGCTCTGAACCCGTGCAACCAGGAGATGGGTCGTCACCTGGTCACTCATGGAGACGGTGTCAAAGATATTGCCTTCAACGTCCATGATCTTGACGCCATTATGAAGGTCAGACCATCCCCTTTTCTCCCACAATCTCTTCCTCTTCCTGCTTACCCCCCTTCCCCTCCCTCTTGCTATTCTTCCTTCTCCTTTCTTTTGTTAATCTTCTTTTTCTTCCTTCCTCTTGCAGCTATTTTCTTGTTCCTTCCCCTCTTTCTTGGTGGTAATTTTCTCTTGTTCCTTACATCATTTTCCTTTTTGTTGCTGCTACTTCTTTTCTTGTTATTCCTTCCTTGCATACTCATCCTTCACGTTATTCTTCCACTTCCTCCCTTCCTGCTGATTCCTTAATGTTTTATAAATATTCTTCCCTCACTAAGCACACAGGTGTACGTAACTAATATTATATATTGCAGCGAGCTAAGGAGCGTGGAGCCAAGGTGGTGAGGGAGATCTGGGAGGAAGAGGACGATGGCGGCAGAGTCCGCTTTGGCACAGTTCAGACGGTCAGTCTAACTCCATCATTTTTAGTTTGCTTTGCTTGAGGTGTTGAGGAAACACTGACTAAAACTGTCTGCACTGGCATGTTTACAACAGACTCGTTCACGTCTCCCCACTGTGTACTTTTCTTTCATTTTGTTTTCCCAATGCATAAAAAATTTGTCACTAGTGGTGTGTTGGTCAGTTAGGTTTAAGACCTATTGACTGCATAATGGTCATTCAAGAATATCCGCACACCGCTAATTAAGGATAATGCAATCTCTTCAATAAGGATTAATTTACTCTTAATTTACACACACTGTAGCTAGTGTGTTACTGTTTATTATGATGTAAGGAGTCACTCGCCACCGCTGGGTCCTTCTCTTTATCAGATGTTAAGATTTTATTATATTTATTGAGTTTATTTACACTTTCCCTCAGTTAATTTAAATTTTCTATAAGAAATACCTATCCCGATATTAATTTCTTCAGTTTATTTCAACCTTCTTGTAGAATAATTTTTATTATTATTTTTGTTTTGACTCAGGTTCTTGGACGCCACACTCAGTAGTGTTGTATTTACCTCCTTCAGATATACTGCTTATATTAAATTAAGAACATAAGCAGGGCTAGTACTGCTGCTTGTGGAATCCCAGTAATGACTCTTCCCCAAGCACATCCTCATACAACTGTAAACATATTTCTGTAAACTAATCCTTGGTAATAAATGCATATTTTTTTAGGATAGTCTGTGGCCGTAATCAAGCACTCTTAACTATCTTCCTGACTAGTCTAGTCCCTAGGACACGTTTGTAACCTTTGAATATTTTATATAAGTTAATTTTTTTTCGCTGGGAACATCAGCGCTTGACAAAAAAAAATCCAGACGTTGGTAACATATCCATTTACCTAAATTTCCGGTATACATATACCATCTCATTATCTAACACCTTTAACTATACTTCTAGTTTAGCCTACCATCCTTAAACACCGTTGTACTAGCGGAGAGAGTGCAATAACCACAGTGACTACCCTAGTTTCATTAACGTGATTTGTGTTGCAGTACGGAGACACGACTCACACCTTCGTGGAGAAGAGTAACTACAAGGGACTCTTCCTTCCTGGTTACAAACCTCCTCTCATCCCCGAGGACAAAATTCTCGCCAAGTTGTAAGTACAAGCACACTCAAGCACTCATACATGTTTATACATTCCGTACATATATATATAATAAGCAACTACTCACAATTAGACAAAGACAGGGGGGTTAAAAGTTGTTCTATATTTACTACCTATCTTCGATTACAGACCTGCACCTCGTTTGGACTTTGTGGATCACATTGTGGGTAACCAGCCCAACTTGGAGATGGAGAGCACTGCTGCCTGGTATGAGAAGCACTTGATGTTCCACCGCTTCTGGTCTGTGGACGACACACAGATCCACACCGAGTACTCAGCACTCCGCTCCATAGTCGTCACTAACTGGGAGGAAACCATCAAGGTAGGATAGGAGAGCACCTCTGAACCTTCCTGACGAGCCTCCTCTTCACCAGGAAGGCTAAAAAATAATCATCTGGAGGATAAGTATGGAGGAGGGTGTAGTATAGGGACACGAAGGTACGAATCTTACCTCTTCAAGAGGTTTCTCTACTGGAAGACATATTTGTTTACACTTGAATTTTTAAAGGCAACCTTTTTTCAATAGGATGATTTATTGTTTTATCTTTTCAAAAGACTTAAGGACTTGTGTTGTTCAAACGATAGATTCTTACCAGAAAAGTTTTATCAGTACTAGAATTATCATGACTAAAAATGTCATTATAATTCTATATATTAATGCATCCACGAACGAGTGGTTTTAAGCAAAATAACAATACTGCGACTAGCCGGGGATCGAACCCCGATATTTCAGCACGCCTCTAGAGAAGTGTCTCGGAATTTTGGCGGGCTTCACGGGAGGCGTATCGCATTATATATATATATATATATATATATATATATATATATATATATATATATATATATATATATATATATATATATATATATATGTATGTCGTGCCGATTAGGTAAGTTCAGTTCAGTTCAGACTCTCAGGTAAGGACCCACTAGGGGCGAGGGGGAAGTGGGGACAGACGAAGAATAGCCGGTGAGAGGAAGAACTGAAGGAGAAGAGAAAGAGTCAGGACTAAACCCAACAGTCTAACTACTTGGAAATGCCTTAGGTAAAACTTGCGATTTTGACTTAAATAGCAACACTCACCTTGCCATATAAGACAAGTGAAAATTTGTGTATGCAATAATTTCGCCAAAATCATTCTGAACATAACGAAAAAATATATTTCATTGTGTTTCTTTATTATTAAATTAATGTTAACGTATCTAAAATATATTTAGTTGGGTTAGGCTAAATTAAATTGCGGTTAGGTAGGTTTTCAAAGTTTCTCTTGGTAAAAAATTATAAATTCTTACATTAACATAAATTAAAAAAATATATCTTTAAACGTATAAGAGAAAATTTTAGAAAGGACTTAATTTTAGATGAGTTCTTGCTAATTGACCAGTTTTACCTAATCGGCACGACATATATATATATATATATATATATGAGGCCTGGTCACAGACCGGGCCACGGGGGCGTTGACCCCCGGAACTCTCTCCAGGTAAACTCCAGGTATATCAGTAACAACACTAGCCAAGGAATGGAAGTTAGTCGCAGTGTTGTTATTGATCAATTCAATACCACTTGTTCGTGGATACAATAATATAATATACTGCTCTTTGGGCTGGTACACCAAACAGGGAATAGCATGAAATTAGCTTAGAGGCGTCCATACCACCTTATGTCCTTGGATGGCGGGTACAACATCTAGCTTGGCTGGATGCGCCATTCTTATGGATTGTGTGGTCTAGTGGACTAAAGCGTCAGGAGTTTTCGCTCACCATAAGGCGGGCCAAAGCAGCATGGGTTTGACTCCTTGGCTAGTCGCAGTGTTGTTATTGATCAATACCACTTGTTCGTGGGTACAATAATATATATATATATATATATTAAAATTAGTTTTAAAAAATTGCAGTAATTTAAGGGAGATTAGGTGAGGTTTTTAAGTTAGTTTTGGTCCAGAAATAATAATCTATATCAGTGTCAATTAAAAAATTCATCTTTCTGTAAAATAATTTATGGGGAAAGTTTAATTTTTAAGGGAATTCGTCTTATTCAGCAAGTTCGGCTTAGTAGGTACGACCTATTAGGTCGTACCTAATAAGGCTTATTAGGTACTCACCTATTTGTTTGTACTCACCCTTTTGTGGTTGCAGGGGTCGAGACTCAGCTCCTGGCCCCGCCTCTTCGCTGTCCGCTACTGGGTCTCTGCTCTCCCTGCTCCATGAGCTTTATCATACCTTGTCTTAAAACTATGTATGGTTCCCGCCTCCACTATATCGTTCGCTAGACTATTCCACTTCCTAACTACTCTATGGCTGAAGAAGTGCTTCCTAACATCCCTTTGACTCATCTGAGTCTTCATCTTCCAGTTGTGTCCCCTTGTGTGTGTATATATATATATATATATATATATATATATATATATATATATATATATATACTGGCATACACATGCATATATATACATACACACATCTAGGTTTTCTTCTTTTCTTAATAGCTCTTGTTCTTTTATTTTCTCTATTGTCCATGGGAAGTGGAAAGAATCTTTCCTCCGTAAGCCATGCGTGTCGTATGAGGCGACTAAGATGCCGGGAACAATGGCCTAGTAACCCCTTCTCCTGTACAAATCTATTAAAAACGAGAAGAAGAAAAACTTTATAAAATTGGGTTGTCTGAATGTGCGTGGATGTAGTGCGGATGATAAGAAAGAGATGATTGCCGATGTTATGAATGAAAAGAAGTTGGATGTCCTGGCCCTAAGCGAAACAAAGCTGAAGGGGTAGGCGAGTTTCAGTGGGGAGAAATAAATGGGATAAAGTCAGGAGTATCTGAGAGGTTAGAGCTAAGGAAGGGGTAGCAATAATGTTGAAGGATCAGTTATGGAAGGAAAAGAGGGAATATAAATGTGTAAATTCAAGGATTATGTGGATTAAAATAAGGGTCGGATGCGAAAAGTGGGTCATAATAAGCGTGTATGCACCTGGAGAAGAGAGGAGTGTAGAGGGAGAGAGAGATTTTGGGAGATGTTAAGCGAATGTATAGGAACTTTTGAACCAAATGAGAGAGTAATTGTGGTAGGGGACCTAAATGCTAAAGTGGGAGAAACATGCAGAGAGGGTGTAGTAGGTAAGTTTGGGGTGCCAGGTGTAAATGATAATGGGAGCCCTTTGATTGAACTTTGTATAGAAAGGGGTTTAGTTATAGGTAATACATATTTTAAGAAAAGAGGATAAATAAGTATACAAGATATGATGTAGGGCGTAATGACAGTAGTTTGTTGGACTATGTATTGGTAGATAAAAGACTGTTGAGTAGACTTCATGATGTACATGTTTATAGAGGGCTACAGATATATCAGATCACTTTTTAGTTATAGCTACAGTGGGAGTAAAAGGTAGATGGGATACAAGGAAAATAGAATCAGTAAGTAAAAGAGAGGTGAAGGTTTATAAACTAAAAGAGGAGGCAGTTAGGGTAAGATATAAACAACTATTGGAGGATAGATGGGCTAGTGAGAGTGTAGGCAATGGGGTCGAAAATGTATGGGGTAGATTTAAAATGTAGTGTTAGAGTGTTCAGCAGAAGTTTGTGGTTACAGGCGAGTGGGTGGGGAGGGAAGAGGAGCGATTGGTGGAATGATGATGTAAAGAGAGTAGTAAGGGAGAAAAAGTTAGCATATGAGAGGTTTTACAAAGTAGAAGTGATGCAAGGAGGGAAGAGTATATGGAGAGAAAAAGAGAGGTTAAAAGAGTGGTGAAGCAATGTAAAAGAGAGCAGATGAGAGAGGGGTGAGATGTTATCAGCAAATTTTGTTGAAAATAAGAAAAAGTTTTGGAATGAGATTAATAAGTTGAGGAAGCCTAGAGAACAAATGGATTTGACAGTTAAAAATAGGAGAGGAGAGTTATTAAATGGAGAGTTAGAGGTATCGGGAAGATGGAGAGAATATTTTGAGGATTTGTTAAATGTTGATGAAGACAGGGAAGCTGTGATTTTGTGTGTAGGGCAAGGAGGAATAACATCTTGTAGGAGTGTGGAAGAGCCAGTTGTGGGTGTAGGGGAAGTTCGTGGGGCAGTGGGTAGAATGAAAGGGGTAAGGCAGCTGGGATTGATGGGATAAAGATAGAAATGTTAAAAGCAGGTGGGGATATAATTTTGGAGTGGTTGGTGCTATTATTTAATAAATGTATGGAAGAGGGTAAGGTACCTAGGGATTGGCAGAGAGCGTGTATTGTTCCTTTGTATAAAGGCAAAGGGGACAAAAGAGAGTGCAAAATTATAGGGGAATAAGTCTGTTGAGTGTACCTGGTAAAGTGTATGGTAGAGTTATTATTAAAAGAATTAAGAGTAAAACAGAAAGCAGGATAGCAGATGAACAAGGGGCTTTAGGAAAGGTAGGGGTGTGTAGACTAAGTGTTTACAGTGAAACATATAGGTGAACAGTATTTGGATAAGGGTAAAGATGTTTTTGTGGCATTTATGGATTTGGAAAAGGCGTATGATAGGGTAGATAGGGAGCAATGTGGCAGATGTTGCAGGTGTATGGAATAGGAGGAAGGTTACTGAAAGCAGTGAAGAGTTTTTATGAGGATAGTGAGGCTCAGGTTAGAGTGTGTAGGAGGGAAGGGGACTATTTCCCAGTAAAAGTGGGCCTTAGACAAGGATGCGTGATGTCACCGTGGTTGTTCAATATATTTATAGATGGGGTTGTAAGAGAAGTGAATGCGAGGGTCTTGGCAAGAGGTGTTGGGCTAAAAGATAAAGAAGCAAATACAAAGTGGGAGTTGTCACAGTTGCTTTTGCTGATGACACTGTGCTTTGGGAGATTCTGAAGAGAAGCTGCAGAGGTTGGTGGATGAATTTGGTAGGGTGTGTAAAAGAAGAAAATTGAAAGTGAATATAGGAAAGAGTAAGGTGATGAGGATAACAAAAGAATAGGTGACGAAAGATTGGATATCAGATTGGAGGGAGAGAGTATGGAGGAAGTGAATGTATTCAGATATTTGGGAGTGGACATGTCGGCGGATGGGTCTATGAAGGATGAGGTGAATCATAGAATTGATGAGGGAAAAGGGTGAGTGGAGCACTTCGGAGTCTGTGGAGACAAAGAACCTTGTCCATGGAAGTAAAGAGGGAATGTATGAGAGTATAATTATACCAACGCTCTTATATGGGTGTGAAGCATGGGTGATGAATGTTGCAACGAGGAGAAGGCTGGAGGCAGTGGAGATGTCATGTCTGAGGTCAATGTGTGGTGTGAATATAATGCAGAGAATTCGGAGTTTGGAAATTAGGAGGAGGTGCGGGATTACCAAAACGATTGTCCAGAGAGCTGAGGAGGGTTGTTGAGGTGGTTTGGACATGTAGAGAGAATGGAACGAGACAGAGTGACTTCGAGAGTGTATAAATCTGTAGTGGAGGGAAGGCGGGGTAGGGGTCGGCCTAGGAAAGGTTGGAGGAGGGGGTAAAGGAAGTTTTGTGTGCGAGGGCTTGGACTTCCAGCAAGCATGTGTGAGCGTATTTGATAGGAGTGAATGGAGGCATATGGTTTTTAATACTTGACGTGCTGTTGGAGTGTGAGCAAAGTAACATTTATGAAGGGATTCAGGAAACCGGCAGGCCGGAATTGAGTCCTGGAGATGGGAAGTACAGTGCCGGCACTCTGAAGGAGGGTGTTAATGTTGCAGTTTTATAACTGTAGTGTAAAGCACCCTTCTGGCAAGACAGTGATGGAGTGAATGATGATGAAAGTTTTTCTTTTCGGGCCACCCTGCCTTGGTGGGAATCGGCCGATGTGTTAATAAAAAAATAAAAATAATAATAAATATATATATATATATATATATATATATATATATATATATATATATATGTATGCAT
The DNA here is from genome assembly GCA_009830355.1 of Cherax destructor. Classification (NCBI taxonomy): domain Eukaryota; kingdom Metazoa; phylum Arthropoda; class Malacostraca; order Decapoda; family Parastacidae; genus Cherax; species Cherax destructor. The sequence goes on along the minus strand of WNWK01008285.1, from coordinate 57,187 downwards.
GGTAAGTAGTCAGGAAGAGTAATTATCAAGCGTGGGGTAGTTGAGGAAGGTGATTAACATAAACATCTATTAACAATAATGTGGGTAGGTTGGAAGAAGGCGCCCCGGTCCCCTGTAGTTAAGTGTATGTAATATTGCAGATGCCTATCAACGAGCCAGCACCAGGGAGGAAGAAGAGTCAGATCCAGGAGTACGTAGACTATTATGGAGGCGCAGGCGTCCAGCACATCGCCCTCAATACACAAGATATTATCTCTGCGGTTAGTACTAACACAGGTTGTATGGAGACAAGTAAGGCTCTGATGTCATGGCATCGTTGCTCTGGTAAGAAGAATGTGAGGGCATCAGTGGGCTTTAGTTCCCGGGCATGTGTACACGTTACATCTGCTGCCCCTGTTCACCCAGCGGTAAATATGTACAACTGTAGATAGGCAGGTGTTGTGAGTCACGTACTTGGGGAGCTGTTAATGAGTCAGGATTAAATATCCCCAAGGATGTCTTCGTTAGTGCAAAGTCAAATGTTTTCTCGCAGGAAAACTTAGCATACAAATATTACATCAGCATCTGATGTATTACGAATATTGTCAAATGTGTGTCATCGGCCCCTCTTATTTATAATTTTTCTTATCTTTATATTATTTTTATTGAAATTTAATTTGCTAATAGCAGCGACACTGACAAATATATTTTTTTCATAATTTATTACTTGCAATTAAGTATTGATACTTTATATTCTTATTATTACCTTCAGACATCTTAAGAATTTCTCGCATTAATTCCATTTTCTTATAGTAAAACTATTTTTATATTTAATTTTTCACATTTATAAGAGAAAATTACATTTTTCTACTTATATTCTGGGACATGAGATGACAGGACTCTTTAAGACACCCGTATGCACCTCATTACTAATTTATGAAAAGGAAAATGGCCCAGGCAGGAAATCACATTAAAAATGATCAAACATGAACAAAATATGAAGCTGTGGGCACATTAGATATTCAAACTTTCAGATCCAGAATCTACGTGAGCGAGGGATGGAGTTCCTGAGTGTGCCAGACACATACTACGAACAACTTCACGAGAAACTCAAGTCGTCCAAAGTGAAGATCACGGAGGATATGGAGGTGTTGCAGAAGCTGAAGATCCTGGTAGACTACGACGACGATGGTTACCTCCTGCAGATCTTCACCAAGAACATGCAGGACCGACCCACAGTCTTCCTCGAGGTCATCCAGCGACACAACCACCAAGTAAGTCTTCTCACCTCACATCACTTGTGGGTTTACTGCATTACTCGCACATATTTGGCAGAGACTGTAGTGAACAGAGGATCGAGCCTCCACCACTGGATGACCCACACGGGTTCAAGAGTTCCGTGAAATACAATAATCATAGATGTCATCAACACACTATAAGAAAGTTTAATAATAATAATTTCTATATTTTTTATGATTTATTACATAGTTGACTATAGTTCAACTATGATTATATAGTATTAATCTGCCTCAAACTTTTACCTCAACAAGTAACTGTTATCCGTCAATTTAACGTTTTCTTAATAATATACGGTGCCCCGTGGCCTGCTGGCTAAAGCTCTCGCTTCACACGGCGAGGGTCTGGGTTCGATTCCCAGCGAGGATAGAAACATTGGGCGTGTTTCTTTACACCTGTTGTCTATGTTCACCCATCAGTAAAATGGGTACCTGGGTGTTAGTCGACTACCTGGAGTCTACCTGGAGAGAATTCCAGGGGTCAACGCCCCCGCGGCCCGGTCCGTGACCAGGCCTCTTGTTGGACCAGAGCCTGATCAACCAGGCTGTTACTGCTGGCCGCACGCAGTCCAACGTACGAACCACAGCCCGGCTGATCAGGTACCGACTTGAGGTGCCTGTCCAGTGCCTGCTTGAAGACAGCCAGGGGCTTGTTGGTAATCCCCCTGATGTATGCTGGGAGGCAGTTGAACAATCTTGGGCCCCTCACACTTATTGTGTTGTCCCTCAACGTGCTAGTGGCACCCCTGCTCTTCATTGGGGGAATGTTACATCGCCTGCCGAGTCTTTTGCTTTCGTAGGGAGTGATTTTTGTGTGCAAGTTTGGTACTAAGCCCTCGAGAATTTTCCATGTGTATATAATAATGTATCTCTCCCGCCTGCGTTCTAGAGAGTACAGGTTTAGGAACTTCAAGCGTTCCCAGTAGTTGAGGTGGTTTATCGCACTTATGCGTGCCGTGAAGGTTCTCTGCACATTTTCAAGGTCAGCAATTTCACCCGCCTTGAAAGGTGCAGTTAGTGTGCAGCAATATTCCAGCCTAGATAGAACAAGCGATCTGTAAAGTGTCAACATGGGCTTGGCATCCCTGGTTTTGAAGGTTCTCATTATCCATCCTGTCATTTTTCGAGCAGATGCAATTGCTACATTGTTATGGTCCTTGAAGGGAGATCCTCTGACATGAACACTCCCAGGTCTTTGACATTAGTTTTTCGCTCTATTGTGTGGTTGGAATTAGTTTTGTACTCCGATGAGATTTTAATTTCTTCACGTTTTCCGTATCTGAGTAATTGAAATTTCTCATCATTGAACTTCATATTGTTTTCTGCAGCCCATTTAAAGATTTGGTTTATGTCTGCTTGGAGTCTTGCAGTGTCTTCAACGGTGGACACTGTCATACAGATTCGGGTGTCATCTGCAAAGGAAGACACAGCACTGTGGCTTATATCCCTGTCAATGTCTGATATGAGGATGAGGAATAGGATGGGAGCAAGTACTGTGCCTTGTGGAACAGAGCTTTTCACAGTAGCTGCCTCAGACTTTACTCTGTTGACTACTACTCTTTGTGTTCTATGTGTTAGGAAATTATAAATCCATCTACCAACTTTTCCTGTTATTCCTTTATCACGCATTTTGTGTGCTATTACACCATGGTCACACTTGTCAAAGGCTTTTGCAAAATCTGTGTATATAATATCTGCATTCTGTTTATCTTCTAGAGCATCCAGGACCTTGTCGTAGTGGTCCAGTAGTTGGGACAGACAGGAGCGGCCTGCTCTAAACCCATGCTGTCCTGGGTTGTGCAATTGATGGGTATCAAGATGGGTGGCGATCTTGCTTCTTAGAACCCTTTCAAAGATTTTTATGATATGGGACGTTAGCGCAATTGGTCTGTAGTTCTTTGCTATTGCTTTACTGCCCCCTTTGTGGAGCGGGGCTATGTCTGTTGTTTTTAGTAGCTGCGGGACGATCCCAGTGTCCATGCTCCCTCTCCATAGGATGTTAAAAGCATGTGATAGGGGCTTCTTGCAGTTCTTGATGAACACGGAGTTCCATGAGTCTGGGCCTGGAGCGGAGTGCATGGGCATGTCATTTATTGCCTTTTCAAAGTCATTTGGCGTAGTGATGATGTCAGAAAGGCATGCGTCTGTCAAGTTCTGTGGCACTCTCATGAAAAAATCATTTAGGTTTTCGATTTTCAGTCTGGTTAGTGGCTCGCTAAAGACTGAGTCATACTGGGATTTAAGTAACTCACTCATTTCCTTGCTGTCATCTGTGTAGGACCCATCCGGTTTAAGTAGGGGCCCAATACTGGTTGTTGTTCTCGACTTTGATTTTGCATAGGAAAAGAAATACTTAGGGTTTCTTTCAATTTCATTTATAGCTCTTAGTTCTTCCCGTGTCTCTTGATTCCTATAAGATTCCTTTAGTTTTAATTCGATGTTTGCTATTTCTCTGACTAGTGTCTCCCTACGTATTTCAGAGATATTGGCCTCCTGTAGCCGCTCCGTTATTCTGTGCCTTCGCCTGTATAGGGAGCGCCTCTCTCTTCTAGTTTGCATCTTCTCCTCCTTTTCCTTAAGGGAATTTGCCTTGAGCAAACCTCAAGTACCACAGAGTTAATTTGTTCAAGACATAGGTTGGGATCCGTGATGCTTAGGCAATCTTCCCAGTTTATATCATTTAGGACTTGGTTTACTTGGTCCCACCTTATGTTTTTGTTATTGAAGTTGAATTTGGAGAAAGCTCCTCACGGCTGATCACATTTTGTTGATCTGGAGCTCCCCGCATGCATGTCTGGACCTCTATTATGTTGTGATCTGAGTATATTGTTTTTGATATGATGACATTTCGTATCAGATCATCATTGTTGGTGAAGATGAGGTCCAGCGTATTCTCTAATCTTGTGGGCTCTACTATTTGCTGGTTTAAGGTGAACTTGGTGCAGAGATTTAAAAGTTCATGCATGTGTGAATTTTCATCTGAGCTGCCTCCTGGTGTTATCTCTGCTACCACATTGTTTGCAATGTTCCTCCATTTTAGGTGCCTGAGGTTGAAATCCCCAGTAGCAAGATGTTGGGGGCAGGAGCTGGAAGATTTTCCAGACAGTGGTCAATTTTCAGAAGCTGTTCCTGGAATTGTTGGGACGTTGCATCCGGGGCTTGTAGACAACCACGATGACCAGGTTTTGATTCTCGACCTTTATTGCTAGTACTTCAACTACATCATTTGAGGCATTTAGTAGTTCTGAACATATAAGTGACTCTGTGATATACAGGCCAACCCCCTTTTTGCCTATTCACTCTGTCACACCTGTATAGGTTGTAGCCCGGGATCCATATTTCATTGTCCAAGTGATCTCTTATGTGGGTCTCTGTGAAAGCCGCAAACATGCATTTGACTCTGTAAGCAGTCCACTAATGTAAGGTACCTTGTTGTTTGTTGCTGGCTTTAGACCTTGTATATTAGCAAAGATGAATGTAGTTGGATTGGTGGTATTGGTGGTATGGGGGTCTTTTTTCCTGGCTCTAATATCTGTTGTAATGGAGTGGAGGCCACTGACTGTGATTCCACTCCAGAAATGATTGCAGTTGGTGTACAATTTCTGTCATTTCCTGCCAGCTTTTTCCTTCCTGGCACTAAAAACCTCTCTCTCCGGAGTGGCTGTGGCTACCCTGATTTTGCCATGGTCTGGATGTTCTGTGTCGCCTCGTACCCTTTAGGTGGTATGCCTGGCAATATAAGTTATAACACTGTCTTTCCTGAATTGATGTGGCACATTTCAGGGTGGAAAACTTACAGGACGGGAGGTTGCATTTGCCTGTTTTCATATGGGAACGGCATTTTCTGGGGTGATCATAATTACATGTCCCATCTGATTTCCCAGATTTTCCATGCCTGCAGATACCAAGTGCATAATATTCACATAGGCCTGGTTTCCGTTTGCCCTGTTTTTAGTGTCACCAGGGTGATGTCATAATGGTGGTGTCATCATGCTGGTGTCATTATGGTTGTGTCATCACGGTGATGTCATCATGGTGGTGTCATTACGGTGGTGTCATCATGGTGGTATCACCATGTTGGTGTCATCATAGTGGTGCAACCATGGTGATGTCATCATGGTAGTATCACTATGGTAGTGTCATCATGGTTGTGTGACAATAATATTGTTACCATGGTGATAGCCATGGTGGTGTGACCATGGTGGTAACCATAATGGTGTGACTATGGTGGCGACCATGGTGTTACCATGGTGGTGTTCCCATGGTAGTGTCACCATGGTAACACCATGGTTGCACCAGGCAGAGTAAGACTGTCACTGAGTAAGAGTGTCTACCTGGAGTCTACCTGGAGAGAATTCCAGGGGTCAACGCCCCCGCGGCCCGGTCCGTGACCAGGCCTCTTGTTGGACCAGAGCCTGATCAACCAGGCTGTTACTGCTGGCCGCACGCAGTCCAACGTACGAACCACAGCCCGGCTGATCAGGTACCGACTTGAGGTGCCTGTCCAGTGCCTGCTTGAAGACAGCCAGGGGCTTGTTGGTAATCCCCCTGATGTATGCTGGGAGGCAGTTGAACAATCTTGGGCCCCTCACACTTATTGTGTTGTCCCTCAACGTGCTAGTGGCACCCCTGCTCTTCATTGGGGGAATGTTACATCGCCTGCCGAGTCTTTTGCTTTCGTAGGGAGTGATTTTTGTGTGCAAGTTTGGTACTAAGCCCTCGAGAATTTTCCATGTGTATATAATAATGTATCTCTCCCGCCTGCGTTCTAGAGAGTACTGCATGATGACTGCATGATACTATGCTCGTCAGCACAGGGAAACATAAGGAGTGTCAGCAGCGCCAGTATAAGGAGTGTCAGCAGCGCCAGTATAAGGAGTGTCAGCAGTGCCAGTATAAAAAGTGTCAGCAGTGCCAGTATAAGGAGTGTCAGCAGTGCCAGTATAAGGAGTGTCAGCAGTGTCAGTATAAGGAGTGTCAGCAGTGCCAGTATAGTGTCAGTATAAGGAGTGTCAGAAGTGCCAGTATAAGAAATAGCAGTGGCAGTATAAGGAGTCAGCAGTGCCACTATAAGAAATGTCAGCAGTGCCAGTATAAGAGTGTCAGCAGTACCAGTATAGTGTCAACAGTGCTAGTATAAGAAATGTCAGCAGTGCCAGTATAAGGAGTGTCAGCAGTGCCAGTATAGTGTCAACAGTGCTAGTATAAGAAATGTCAGCAGTGCCAGTATAAGGAGTCAGCATTGCCAGTATAAGTGTCAGCAGTGACACTATAAGGAGTGTCAGCAGTGTTAATATAAGAAATGTCAGCAGTGCCAGTATAAGTGTCAGCAGTGCCAGTATAACGAGTGTCAGCAGTGCCAGTATATGGAGTATCAGCAGTGCAAATAAAGTTTCAGCAGTGACATAATAAGTGTCAGCAGTGCCAGTATAAGGAGCTTCAGCAAAGCAAGTATAAGGAGTGTCAGCAGTGCCAGTATAAGGAGTGCCTGCAATGTCAGTATAAAAAGTGTCAGCAGTGCCAATATAAGGAGTGTCAACAGTGAACGTATAGTGTCAGTAGTGCCAGTATAAGGACTGTCAGCAGTACCAGTATAGGAAATGTCAGCAGTGTCAGTATAAGGAGTGTCAGCAGTGCCAGTATAAGGAGTGTCAACAATGCCAGTATGTGTCAGCAGTATATGTAGTGTCAGCAGGTCATTACAAGGAGTGTTCATCAGTGCCAGTATAAGAAGTGTCAGCAGTGTAAGTATAAGGAGTGTCAGCAGAGCCAGTGTACGGAGTGTTAGCAGTGTCAGTATAAGGAGTCTCAGCAGTGCAAGTATAAGGAATCTCAGCAGTGCCAGTATAAGGAGTGTCAGTAGTGCCAGTATAAAGTGTCAACAGTCCTTGTATAATGTCAGCAGTGTCAGTATAAGGAGAGTCAACAGTGCCAGTATAAATGTCAGCAGTGCCAGTATAAAGTGTCAGCAGTAGCTACAGTGAGAGTAAACATGTACATCCTGAAGTCTACCCAACAGCCATTTATCTACCAATACGTAGTCCAACAAACTACTGTCATTACGCCCTACATCATATCTTGTATACTTATTTATCCTCTTTTTCTTAAAATATGTGTTACTTATAACCAAACTTCTTTCTACACAAAGTTCAATCAAACAGTCCCCATTATCATTTACACCTGGCACCCCAAACTTACCTACCACACCCTCTTTAAATGTTTCTCCTACTTTAGTATTTAGGTCCCCTACCACAATTACTCTCTCACTTGGTTCAAACGTTCCTATACACTAGCTTAACATCTCCCCAAACCTCTCTCCTCTACACTCCTCTCTTCTCCAGGTGTATACACACTTATTATGACCAACTTTTCGCATACAACCCTTATTTTAATCCACATAATCCTTGAATTTATACATTTATATTCCTTCTCCTTCCATAACTGATCCTTCAACATTATTGCTACCCCTTCCTTAGCTCCAACTCTCTCAGATACTCTTGACTTAATCCCATTTGTTTCTCCCCACTGAAACTCACCTACCCCCTTCAACTATGTTTAGCTCAGAGTTCGGACATCCAACTTTTTTTCATACATTCACTATTATTCCAATCATGAAATGTTTAATAAAAGGAATGTTTTCCTTACATGGTTCCTAAGAGCTTTGCGTATTTGCAACACTCAAAATTTAGAAGACGATAGAAGTAAGATATTTAACATGGCCATAAAATTGTTGAGAAAGCGTTATTGTCAGCCAGAAGACTTTCTACAGGATTGAACCTATGGAAGTTAACATCTAGCAAATAGATGTACTGACTAAAAATCTAGTCAGTTTACAAGATACACAGCAATTTCAAAGTTCAATATAATTACAGTGGAACCTCGGCTTACGAGTTTAATCCGTTCCATGACCTTGCTCGTATCCTCTTATGCTGTCAATTTTCCTCATTTAAATTAATTGAAATGTCAATAATCCGTTCCAGCGGAATTCCAGGCACGACAAAATTCTTCAATATGACGCTAATATTAACTCTATGGCTTATTTATCTATCACAATTCATCTAATATGACATAAACAATACTAATAACACAGAAACATGATATATACACTAGAATGAATAAAATATGTCATTACGTATGTGACTTGTTGTGGAGGCAGCTGCGGCACAGCGGCCTTTGTTGTTGTTGGGGTTTATAGGGCCACCACAGCGGCCATTATTGTTGTTGGGGTTTATAGGGCCACCACAGCGGCCATTATTGTTGTTGGGGTTTATAGGGCCACCACAGCGGCCATTGTTGTTGTTGGGGTTTATAGGGCCACCACAGCGGCCATTGTTGTTATTGGGGTTTATAGGGCCACCACAGCGGCCATTCTACCTGGAGTCTACCTGGAGAGAATTCCAGGGGTCAACGCCCCCGCGGCCCGGTCTGTGACCAGGCCTCTTGTTGGACCAGAGCCTGATCAACCAGGCTGTTACTGCTGGCCGCACGCAGTCCAACGTACGAACCACAGCCCGGCTGATCAGGTACCGACTTGAGGTGCCTGTCCAGTGCCTGCTTGAAGACAGCCAGGGGCTTGTTGGTAATCCCCCTGATGTATGCTGGGAGGCAGTTGAACAATCTTGGGCCCCTCACACTTATTGTGTTGTCCCTCAACGTGCTAGTGGCACCCCTGCTCTTCATTGGGGGGATGTTACATCGCTTGCCGAGTCTTTTGCTTTCGTACGGAGTGATTTTTGTGTGCAAGTTTGGTACTAAGCCCTCGAGAATTTTCCATGTGTATATAATAATGTATCTCTCCCGTTCCTGCTACATTCCTGCTACATACCTTCCCATACTCTTATTGTAACAGAAAACGCAGTGTTTGTAAGGCAAATTGCATTAAATCACTACGTAGTTTCATAAGGAAAACAATACGTATATATTCTTATAATAATTTATATTATTATATTGCGTTTATTATATAATTATTATATACACCTATCATTATTATTATTATTTATTAGTACGTACGTATTCTTATAATTATACTCTTGTGTGTTAGTTACCATTTTGTCCTAGGCACATGTCGATTAGACACTAGGCCTGTTGTATGTATGTGTGTGTGTGTAAGAAACACTTCAAAATGTTTCTGCCCCGCCGGGAATCAAACCCGGGCCCTCCGTGCGTGAAGCGAGAGCTTTAGCCACCAGACCACCGGGGCTGTGTGTGTGTGTATATACTCACCTATTTGTGGTTGCAGAGGTCGAGTCATTGCTCCTGGCCCCGCCTCTTCACTGATTGCTACTAGGTGCTCTCTCTCCCTGCTCCATGAGCTTTATCAAACATCGTCTTAAAACTATGTATGGTTCCTGCCTCCACTACGTCACTTTATAGGCTATTCCACTTCCTGACAACTTTATGACTGAAAAAATACTTCCTAATATCCCTTTGACTCATAGGAGTCTTCAACTTCCAATTGTGACCCCTTGTTTCTGTGTCCCCTCTCTGGAACATCTTGTCTCTGTCCACCTTGTCTATTCCTCGCAGTATTTTATATGTCGTTATCATGTCTCCCCTAACCCTCCTGTCCTCTAGTGTCATCAGGCCGATTTCCATTAACCTTTCTTCGTAGGACAATCCCCTTAGCTCTGGGACTAGTCTTGTTGCAAACCTTTGCACTTTCTCTAATTTCTTGACGTGCTTGACCAGGTGTGGGTTCCAAACTGGTGCTGCATACTCCAGTATGGGCCTGACGTATATGGTGTACAGAGTCTTGAACGATTCCTTAGTGAGGTATTGGAACGCTATTCTTAGGTTTGCCAGCCGCCCGTATGCTGCAGCAGTTATCTGATTGATGTGTGCCTCAGGAGATGTGCTCGGTATTATACTCACCCCAAGATCTTTTTCCTTGAGTGAGGTTTGCAGTCTTTGGCCACCTAGACTATACTCTGTCTGCGGTCTTCTTTGCCTTTACCCGATCTTCATGACTTTACATTTGGCAGGGTGTGTGTACTCACCTAGTTGTACTCACCTAGTTGTGGTTGCAGGGGTCGATTCATAGCTCCTGGCCCCGCCTCTTCACTGGCCGCTACTGGGTCACTCTCCCTGCGCCATGAGCTTTATCATACCTCTTCTTAAAGCTATGTATGGAACCTGCCTCCACTACATTGTTGTGTGGGTCTTGGGAGAGATATTTAGGTAGACATAGACACTCCTTGTAGGATGGTTACGGTAAGTGAAGGAGAGCCCAGCCACACCGTCTGTCTCGCTCTTAGGTCTCTGGCTAGTGAGAGGGTACGCCTATGTGAGCCTATGCACATGCGCAGAGCCTCTGACGTCAGCGGGTATCGTGACGTCACACGAAAAGGGACCAGCTGTATAAGTGGGATGAATGCTGAATGCTGGTACACTACACAAGTGTACATATGATACTGATACGACAACATCGCTTCCCAAACTATTCCACTTCCCGACCACTCTGTGACTGAAGAAATACTTCCTAACATCCCTGTGATTCATCTGAGTCTTCAACTTCCAACTATGTCCCCTTGTTGCTGTATCCCATCTCTGGAACATTCTGTCTCTGTCCACCTTGTCAATTCCTCAATTCCTCTCAGTATCTTATATGTCGTTATCATGTCCCCCCTATCTCTCCTGTCCTCCAGTGTCGTCAGGTCGATTTCCCTTAACCTCTCCTCGTAGGACATACCCCTTAGCTCCGGGACTAGTCTTGTTGCAAACCTTTGCACTTTCTCTTGCTTCTTTACGTGCTTGGCTAGATGTGGGTTCCAAACTGGTGCTGCATACTCTAGTATGGGCCTAACGTACACAGTGTACAGGGTCCTGAACGATTCTTTATTAAGATGTCGGAATGCTGTTCTTAGGTTAGCTAGGCGCCCATATGCTGCAGCAGTTATTTGGTTGATGTGCGCCTCAGGAGATGTGCCTGGTGTTATACTCACCCCAAGATCTTTTTTCTTGATTGAGGTTTGTAGTCTCTGGCCCCCTAGACTGTACTCCGTCTGCGGTCTTCTTTGCCCTTCCCCAATCTTCATGATTTTGCACTTGGTGGGGTTGAACTCCAGGAGCCAATGGCTGGACCAGGCTTGCAGCCTGTCCAGATCCCTTTGCAGCTCTGCCTGGTCCTCGTCCGATTGAATTCTTCTCATCAACTTCACATCATCTGCAAACAGAGACACTTCGGAGTCTATTCCTGTGTGTATGTGTGTGTGTATATATATATATATGTGTGTGTGTGTGTGTGTGTGTGTGTGTGTGTGTGTGTGTGTGTGTGTGTGTGTGTGTGTGTGTGTGTGTGTGTGTGTGTGTGTGACCCAACAATTAATATTTGCACCAATAACTCATTACAGTTGTGACCGGGTGTAGACTAGTAAATTGCTCATTACTTTATAATTTGTTTATGATTGCAACCATGTATAAACGTAAGAAAATTTACTTACATGATTCATTACCTCTGAAACTTGTGAGTTCATTTCCTTTGTACCTTGTTCAGCTATCAAAACTTTGGGGCCCAGTCTCTGGACCCATTATATACCTCTATAATCTGTAAATACCTTTGTAACTTGTAATGATTGTGACCAGATCTACCTGAGTTCATTACCTTTGTAACTTGCTCAGCTATCAAAACTTTGGGGCCCAGTCCCTGGACCCATTATGTACCTCTGTAATCTTTTGACTACCGCCCACAGGATGGGTATGGGGTGCATAATAAAGGTATCAAACTAAACTTACCATTTGGAATTTTTTTCACACAAAAAAATAGAAGATTTACTATTATGCAGACTACTGCATTATCGTAATAATTGTATAAATAATGTCAACCCATTCGTGACTGCGTACTGGACTGGCCAGTCGGACAGGTATGGGACGGTGACGTCATTTGTTTACTAAGAATCGAACATTTCTGCTACTTTGAACTCAATTTCAAGGTACTTTTCTATCATTCTATCAAATGAGACCAAAAAAACCCCATAAAAAACATACGAAAATATACCGCTAAGGAGCGGCTAATGGCGAGAAGTGAACTCCGTTATTTACGGTCCGATTTCTTTCATTTTTGGTGTACGTTAAGAAGCATCTTTACCTCATACATTGCCCAAGTTTCAATACGATAGCCCAACAAACAACTGAGAGAGAAAAATATTTACCAAAAATCATATATTATTATTATTATCATTTATTAGTACGAACGTATTCTTATAATAATAATAATTATTATTATTTTATTATTAATTTAGGGAACTGGAGCACAGATCCAATTCCCTAGATCAAGAGCAAGAGCCCCTCACCGCTCGCATCTTGAAATTTCGCTTGTATCCAGAATCAAAAACTCGACCGAGTCGCTGCTCGTGTCCTGGAACCTTGCATGGTGGGGCACTCGTAAGTCGAGGTTCCACTGTATTCATTTTAAGAATAATGAGACAGTGAAGCACAAGTTGGTGAAGACACATCCTGCAATGGAATTAGTAGTGTGTACATGAACACTTACACCCTATACACTCTCTCCTATGTTGGAAACTAAATTAACCCAGGATCAGTACTTGATTAGGACGGAACAAGAGTCGAATGTAATCTTGAACCATGTTAGTTCTCATGATGACCCGCCAGGGTGCGCTCTGGACTTTGTACTCAACAATTCCATTACTGAAAAAAACATAACTGAATCCTCTTTCTTAAGAGATGGTCATGCCCTGTACAACTTAAGTTACGGGTAGTATAAGCTCGACATCTGTCTAGTAGAGTCAGCTGTACACAATCTTCAGCAAGGGTGTGTGTATGTTGTACCGTAGTTCGATCGCTAGCGCACTCACCTTTCACACTGAGTTCGAATCTCCGGTACGGCTGGATAACATTAGGACGTGTTTCCATAAGACACCTGCTGTCTATGTTCACCCGTCAGTATAAAATGGGTACCTGGGTGTTAGTGGACTGGTGTGGGTCGCATCCTGGGACAAAACTGACCTAATTTGCGGCTTCATTGATGTCAGCTAGGCCTATATACCTTGCACGAGTACTTGTAGACATAAAGATACCTGGAGAGGGTTTCGGGGGTCAACGCCCCCACGGCTCGGTCTGAGACCAGGCCTCGTGTTGGATCAGGGTCTTATCAACCAGGCTGTTACTGACGTATGACCCAAAGCTCGGCTGGTCAGTTACTGACTTAGGTGCCTGTCCAGTGCCTTCTCATTCAAAATCGCTGGATTGTTCTTTATTCACCGATGCTTCCAGAGTATTTACCCTGGTATGGCGGCCTCAGACAAGCACTCTCCTACATGTCTGGAACGTTTCACCCTTCGGGAGGACGTCTCACCCGTTTGTATTACCGTACAGGGAAAAATCTTAACAGTCTAGCATCTCTCCTTAGGTCGTTGTAATTTAAAGAGTTTATCCTCCCCTTTTCTCTTTTTCTTTTACGAGGGTAGACTGTGAGAATATAAACCACCTCAACAAGACTTACCAAACTAAAGGTGATGGGTTGGAAAACAGTAAGAGACGTCACGTTAATAAACAGATCTCCACTGATCGGATGTAGAAAATTACTGAGGAATATTTGGAATATTCTGAAACACAAATGAATATCATGAAAATATCAGATACTTGTGAATTATTAAGCTCACATTAAGATAAGATTTTGTTCGGAATTTTAACCCAGGAGTGTTAGCCACCCAGGATAACCAGGGGTAGGGAGTGTTAGCCACCCAGGATAACCCGGGGTAGGGAGTGTTAGCCACCCAGGATAACCTGGGGTAGGGAGTGTTATCCACCCAGGATAACCTGGGGTAGGAGTGTTAGCCACCCAGGATAACCTGGGGAGGAAGTGTTAGAAACCCCGGATAACCCGGGAAGGAGTGTTAGAAACCCAGGATAACCCGGGTAGGAGTGTTAGCCACCCAGGATAACCCGGGTAGAGAGTGTTAGCCACCCAGGATAACCCGGGGTAGGAGTGTTAGCCACCCAGGAAACCTGGGGTAGGGGTGTTAGCCACCCAGGATAACCTGGGGTAGGGTGTTAGCCACCCAGGATAACCTGGGGTAGGGAGTGTTAGCCACCCAGGATTACCTGGGGTAGGGAGTGTTAGCCACCCAGGATAACCGGGGTAGGGAGTGTTAGCCACCCAGGATAACCCGGGTAGGGAGTGTTACCCACCCAGGATAACCCAGGGTAAGGAGTGTTAGCCACCCAGGATAACCCGGGTAGGAGTGTTAGCCACCCAGGATAACCTGGGGTAGGGAGTGTTAGCCACCCAGGATAACCCGGGGTAGGGAGTGTTAGCCACCCAGGATAACCCGGGGTAGGGAGGGTTAACCACCCAGGTTAACCCGGGGTAGGGAGGTTAACCACCCAGGATAACCTAGGGTAGGGAGTGTTAGCCACCCAGGATAACCCTGGGTAGGAGTGTTACCACCCAGGATAACCCTGGAAGTAGGAGTGTTAGCACCCAGGATAACCCTGGGTAGGGAGTGTTAACCACCCAGGATAACCTGGGTAGGGAGATGGTGTTAGCCACCAGGATAACCTGGGGTAGGGAGTGTTAGCCACCCAGGATAACCTGGGGTAGGTAGGGTTAACCACCCAGGTTAACCCGGGGTAGGGAGTGTTAACCACCCAGGATAACCTAGGGTAGGGAGTGTTAGCCACCCAGGATAACCCTGGGTAGAGAGTGTTAACCACCCAGGATAACCTGAAGTAGGGAGTGTTAGCCACCCAGGATAACCCTGGGTAGGGAGTGTTAACCACCCAGGATAACCTAGGGTAGGGAGTGTTAGCCACCAGGAAAACCCTGGGTAGGGTGTTAGCCACCCAGGATAACCAGGGGTAGGGAGTGTTAGCCACCCAGGATAATCTGGGGTAGGGAGTGTTAGCCACCCAGGATAACCCATTGTAGGAAGTGTTAGCCACCCAGGATAACCTGGGGTAGGGAGTGTTAGCCACCCAGGATAACCCAGGGTAGGGAGTGTTAGCCACCCTGGATAACCCGGGGTAGGGAGCGTTAGTCACCCAGGATAACCCAGGGTAGGAAGTGTTAGCCACCCAGGATAACCTGGGGTAGGGAGTGTTAGCCACCCAGAATAACCTAGGGTAGAGAGTGTTAACCACCCAGAATAACCCGGGGTAGAGAGTGCTAGCCATCCAGGATAACCCAGGGTAGGGAGGGTTAGCTACCCAAGATAACCCGGTGTAGGGAGTGTTAGCCACCCAGGATAACCCGGGGTAGGGATGGTTAGCCACCCAGGATAACCCAGGGTAGGGAGTGTTAGCCACCCAGGTTAACCCAGGGTAGGGAGGGTTAGTCACCGAGGAAAACCTGGGATAGGGAGTGTTGGGCACCCAGGATATCCCAGGGTAGGGAGTGTTAGCCACCCAGGCTAACCCAGGGTAGAGAGGGTTAGCTACCCAGTATAACACAGGGTAGGGAGTGTTAGCCACCCAGGATAACCTAGGGTAGGGAGTGTTAGCCACCCAGGATAACCCGGGTAGGGAGTGTTAGCCACCCAGGATAACCCAGGGTAGGGAGTGTTAGTCACCCAGGATAACACAGGGTAGGGAGTGTTAGCCTCCCAGGATAACCCGGGTAGGGAGTGTTAGCCACCCAGGATAACCCAGGGTAGGGAGTGTTAGCCTTCCAGGATAACCCGGGTAGGGAGTGTTAGCCACCCAGGATAACCCAGGGTAGGGAGTGTTAGCCACCCAGGATAACCCAGGGTAGGGAGTGTTAGCCTCCCAGGATAACCTGGGTAGGGAGTGTTTGCCACCCAGGATAACCCAGGGTAGGGAGTGTTAGCCTTCCAGGATAACCCGGGTAGGGAGTGTTAGCCACCCAGGATAACCCAGGGTAGGGAGTGTTAGCCACCCAGGATAACCCAGGGTAGGGAGTGTTAGCCACCCAGGATAACCTAGGGTAGGGAGTGTTAGCCACCCAGGATAACCCATGGTAGGGAGTGTTAGCCACCCAGGATAACCCAGGGTAGGGAGTGTTAGCCACCCAGGATAACCCAGGGTAGGGAGTGTTAGCCACCCAGGATAATCCAGGGTAGGGAGTGTTAGCCACCCAGGATAACCCAGGGTAGGGAGTGTTAGCCACCCAGGATAACCCAGGGTAGGGAGTGTTAGCCACCTCGGTGTGTGAGCTGAGTGCGCCAGCGATTGAGCTACGGGACAGCAGGTGTAAGGTAACTAATACCCAGGTACCTACTTATTGGTAGGTGAACGGGCAGAGCAAGTATAAGGAAACACTCCCAATGTTTCCAACCATGCCGGGGATCAAACCACGGACACTCAGTGTATGAGGCCAGAACGTTGCCTACCAGGCAAGTAAGTTTATTTAGGTACAGGTACACATAAGTACAATTATCATACATAGTAACATACGTATGTGTAAATTACCTAGGGTCTTTATGTATGAAATAAAGAATTCTCAGGACACTAAGTGTCCGTTGTTCAATCCCCGGCACGGGTGGGAATGTTGGGCATGTTACCTTACACCTGCTGTCACTGTTCACCTCGTAGTAAGTAGGTACCTGTGTGCTAGTCACCTTACTCCTGTTGTTTCTGTTCACCTAGCAGGAAATAGGTACCTGGGTGTTAGTCGACTGGTGTGGGTGGCATCCTGGGGGACAAGATTGAAGGACCACAATGGAAATAAGACAGACAGTCCTTGACGACGCACTGACTTTCTTGGGTTATCCTGGGTGGCTAACCCTCCCTACCGCGGGTTATCCTGGGTGGCTTACCCTCCCTACCCTGGGGTAACCTGGGTGACAAACCCTCCCAACCCTGGGGTATCCTGGGTGACTAAGCCTCCCTACCCTGGGGTAACCTGGGTGACTAACCCTCCCTACCCCGGGGTATCCTGGGTGACAAACCCTCCCTTGTGTAGGGAGGTGGGTAGGTGTGTGTGTTATCATCTTGTGTAGGGAGGTGGGTAGGTGTGTGTGTTATCATCTTGTGTAGGGAGGTGGGTAGGAGTGTGTGTTATTATCTTGTGTAGGGAGGTGGGTAGGTGTGTGTGTTATCATCTTGTGTAGGGAGGTGGGTAGGTGTGTGTGTTATCATCTTGTGTAGGGAGGTGGGTAGGAGTGTGTGTTATTATCTTGTGTAGGGAGGTGGGTAGGTGTGTGTGTTATTATCTTGTGTAGGGAGGTGGGTAGGTGTGTGTGTATTATCTTGTGTTGGAGGTGGGTAGGTGTGTGTGTTATTATCTTGTGTAGGGAGGTGGGTAGGTGTGTGTGTTATCTTGTGTAGGGAGGTGGGTAGGTGTGTGTTATTATCTTGTGTTGGGAGGTGGGTAGGTGTGTGTGTTATCATCTTGTGTAGGGAGGTGGGTAGGTGTGTGTGTTATCTTGTGTAGGGAGGTGGGTAGGTGTGTGTGTTATCATCTTGTGTAGGGAGGTGGGTAGGAGTGTGTTATTATCTTGTGTAGGGAGGTGGGTAGGTGTGTGTTATATCTTGTGTAGGGAGGTGGGGAGTGTGTGTTATTATCTTGTGTTGGAGGTGGGTAGGTGGTGTGTTATCATCTTGTGTAGGGAGGTGGGTAGGTGTGTGCTTATTATCTTGTGTAGGAGGTGGGTAGGTGTGTGTGTTATTATCTTGTGTAGGGAGGTGGGTAGGAGTGTGTTATTATCTTGTGTAGGAGGTGGTAGGAGTGTGTTATTATCTTGTGTAGGGAGGTGGGTAGGGTGTGTGTTATTATCTTGTGAGGGAGGTGGGTAGGGTGTGTTATCTTGTGAAGGAGGTGGGTAGGTGTGTGTCTTATCTTGTGTATGGAGGTGGGTAGGAGTGTGTGTTATCTTGTGAGGGAGGTGGGTAGGGTGTGTGTTATATCTGTGTATGGAGGTGGGTAGAAGTGTGTTATATCTTGTGTAGGAGGTGGGTAGGTGTGTGTTATTATCTTGTGTAGGAGGTGGGTAGGAGTGTGTTATTATCTTGTGTAGGGAGGTGGGTAGGTGTGTGTCTTATCTTGTGTATGGAGGTGGGTAGGAGTGTGTGTTATCTTGTGTAGGGAGGTGGGTAGGAGTGTGTTATTATCTTGTGTATGGAGGTGGGTAGGAGTGTGTATTATCTTGTGTGGGGAGGTGGGAGGTGTGTGTGTTATATCTTGTGTAGGAGGTGGGTAGGTGTGTGTGTATCTGTGTAGGGAGGTGGGTAGGTGTGTGTGTTATCTTGTGAAGGGAGGTGGGTAGGTGTGTGTCTTATCTTGTGTATGGAGGTGGGTAGGAGTGTGTGTTATCTTGTGTAGGGAGGTGGGTAGGTGTGTGTGTTATTATCTTGTGTAGGAGGTGGGTAGGTGTGTGTGTATCTGTGTAGGGAGGTGGGTAGGTGTGGTGTTATATCTTGTGTAGGGAGGTGGGTAGGTGTGTGTTATTATCTCTGTAGGAGTGGTAGGTGTGTGTTATTATCTTGTGTATGGAGGTGGGTAGGAGTGTGTGTTATCTTGTGTAGGGAGGTGGGTAGGTGTGTGTGTTATTATCTTGTGTAGGGAGGTGGGTAGGAGTGTGTCATTATCTTGTGTATGGAGGTGGGTAGGAGTGTGTGTTATCTTGTATAGGGAGGTGGGTAGGTGTGTGTGTTATTATCTTGTGTAGGAAGGTGGACAGGCCTCCATATTACAACCTCAGGTTCAATGGCCTGTTAACCTGAGTGTAACAGGGAGCTTGGAGCAAAGAAACACAGTAGATGTATTGAAATTGTATTTCCTTTAAAAATCAGTTAGATTAATTCCAGACTTTTGTCTTTTCCTTCACCAAGTAATTGTGATTATATAAGAATTTTGTCTTTTCCTTCACCAAGTATTATAAAAGGGCTTTTTTACACATATGTACACTATATACAAAGGAGTAGTATTTAGTGCACGCCACAGTTGTCTAGGCTAAGCAGCAGCCAAAAGACAGACAACTTTCCACAACCAGCTCTATGCAGGAATTCCAATGACAAACCGCGAGTGGTATCCACGTCACCTTTGTCATTGTTAAACTCGCATTTTAATTGGCTGAACCGAGTCGTTGATTTGATGATGGGGCCCCATCATCAAACCCTTAACGATGGTTCGCTGGTTGGAGGGGAGCCTATGTGGGTGTGTTTAACATGCTCCGAATAAAGGTTACATACTCTTTGCATGCAACAGTTATTATCTTGTGTAGGGAGGTTGGTAGGTGTGTGTGTTATTATCTTGTGTTGGGAGGTGGGTAGGTGTGTGTGTTATTATCTTGTGTAGGGAGGTGGGTAGGAGTGTGTCATTATCTTGTGTATGGAGGTGGGTAGGTGGTGGGTAGTTCCTGAGGAAAGACAGGGGTAACAGAGGGAAAGTAGGAGTTGCACTGCCCAATGGAGTTTTTAAGAGATGGGAGGACTACTCAGAGGAGTAGCAGATGACTACATAGTAGGAACAATTCATGCTGGGGCCCAAAAGTGATGATAGTAGTAATGTACAACCTGCCACTGAACAACAGGAGGCCAAGATATGAATATGATGAGAGCAACTGAGTGATGATGGACAAACTTGCCGAGATTGAGAGAAGTGGTCCCATGAGCAGGGCAAAGTTATTCATCATGGAGGATTTCAACCATAAGAAGACTGACTAGGAGAATCTGGAGCTACATGGAATACCAGATACGTGAAGAACCAAAATGCAGGAGGTGGTACTGGAAAACTTCGTGTACCAACATGTTAAGAATACAACCAGAGAGATGAACCAGCCTGAGTGGACCTAGTATTCACCTTGACCAGTTCAGACATTGGCAATATCACAGACGAAAGACCCCTATGCACTAACAATCACGTGGTCTTGAGTTTCGAATACATACATAGTAAGCTATGACAAGTGAAGCAGTACGAGAATGATGGGAAAATCCAAACTTCTGAGGTACAGTAGACCTTTGATTTAGACGGTAGTTAGGTTCCTGAAAATGCAGTGTTAGACGAATCTGTGTTAAAGGAACTGAGCTTCTTATAGGAAAAATAGGGTTACGTACCAGGGACCCCAAAAAAGCAAAACAACTTTTTTTTTTTTTTTTTTTTAGGTCTCCAAATCTTATAAAAAATAAAAAAAATAATAATGCAATTGTTGTTCAGTATTGCTCCAATGTATGTTTTTTTCTGTTACTTAAGGCTAAAAATGCAACAGAAATATTTCTTACTTTAAATTGTGGTTGTTGGTGTTTGTCGATGATTGTAAAGAAGGGAGTGGAGAGGCATACTGAGGCCCATCTGGGCAGTACAGTCATTCAATTCAGTAGGTCACTCATTCAAGTCAGTCAGTCAAGTCATTCAGTAAATCAGTTAAGTCGGTCAGTCAAGTAGTAAGCAGTCAGTATATCAATCAAGTAAATCAGTAAGTCAATGAGTAAAGTCATTCATTAAATCAGTCAAGTTGGTCAGTCAAGTCAATGAGTAAAGTCATTCAGTAAAAGTCAGTCAGTCAAGTCAGTAAATTAATCAAATCAGTCAAGTAAGCCATTCAGTAAATCAGTCGTTCATTCAGTAAATCAGTCAGTCAAGTTTGTCAGTAAAGTCAGTAAGTCAGTCAAGTCAGTATACCATTCAGTAAATTAGTCAATTCATTCAGTAAATCAGTCAAGTGATTCAGAAAATCAGTAAATCAGGTCAGTCAATGAGTCAGTCATTCAGGTTGCGGAGCTGAAATTTTTCCCCTACCGAGAAGCAGAACCGTTTAAATTGAATTTTACGAAGTGTAAAACGAAAATATGCAGCAATTTGACAATAGTTTAATGGAGAAAACGTTTTAAAGGAAACCATTTTAATTGAGGGTCTACTGTAATTTCTTCATGAGGTGCAGGAGGATAGTGAGCTAGCGGGTGGGAGGACAGTAAACGAAATGATGGAACACGTGACCACAAAGTGCAGATATACAGTGGAGATGTTCAGACAAAGGGGAAAAAAAAAAAAAAAAAGGTTAATATAAGAGCCAGAAATGCATATGCATTGATGAGGAGAGAAGCCCAGCGTCAACACAAAAATGACATAGCATCAAAAAACCAAGCCAAATCTGACCCAGATTGTTATACAGGGACATCAGGAGGAGAACAATAATCAAGGACCAGGTAATCAGGTTGAGAAAGGAAGAAGGGGAGCTCACAGAGAACAACAAGAAAGTATGTGAGATTTCAGCTTACGATTCAGGGAGGTATTCACATTGGAGACAGAGAGGCTTCCAGGAAACCGAGGTAGTAGGGTGCACCAGCAAGTGCTGGACACACTGCACACAACCGAGGAGGAGGTGAAGAAACTGCTAGGGAAACTAGATACCTCGAAGTCTGTGGGCCCAGATAAAATTTCTCCTTAGGTCCTGAGAGAGGGAGCAGATGCACTGTGTGTACCACTAACAACAATCTTCAATAAATTTATTGAAACGGGGCAACTGCCTGAGGTGTGGAAGACATCAAAATCAAATGTTGTCCTGATTCTTATGGAAGGAGCCAAACAGGATGCACTAAATTACAGACCAGTGTTGCTGACATTGATAATCTTCTCCATAAGAGAAGATTATCAGAAGAATGGTGGAGCACTTAGAAAGGAATGGACTCATACATACTAATACCACGCTGTCTTAGTTTTATCAAGACTAGTACCACACTGTCTTAGTTTTACCAAGACAAGTACCACACTGTCTTAGTTTTAAAAAGACTAGTACCACACTGTCTTAGTTTCACCAAGACTAGTACCACACGACCTTAGTTTTACCAAGACTAGTACCACACTGCCATAGTTTTACCAAGACTAGTACCACACTGCCTTAGTTTTACCAAGACTAGTATCACACTGCCTTAGTTTTACCAAGACTAGTACCACACTTAGTTTCACCAAGACAAGTACCATATCGTTTCAGCTATACATGTGGAGGAGGCGCTGGTCATATACTCGGTGTTGCGTCGTACAGTGTTTGATACCTGGATGAAGGGTTATTATTTTTTTCAATAAACTGGCTATATCCCACCGAGGCAGGGTGACCCAAAAAGAAAAACAAAATTTTCTCTTTTTACATTTAGTATTTTATACAGGAGAAGGGGTTACTAGCCCCTTGCTCCCGGCATGTTAGTCGCCTCTTACGACACGCATAGCTTATGGAGGAAGAATTCTGTTCCACTTCCCCATGAACATTGTGGGAGATAAGTCTATCTGGGACACCACCACTTGCAATAAACAATCTCCCAGGGAGATGACCGATTAGTATAATTTTACCGCAGTCATTCCCTTTAAAGTATGTGAGAACGTTACCCACTCCTGGCCGCACCCAAGGGGTACCTTCAATATTCTCACGTTAGCCCACTGCACTCTGGACCAGTATAAATAAATCTGAGTAGATAATATTAATAATTATGGTATGATTAAATTTAAGTGGACTGTATAGGTATTAAACGACTGATCACGCAGAATGAAAAGTAGAGAACACACAATTAAGTTAACATGACCATCACTCACCCAATTAACAGCATCATAGCAGTGCATTGTAGATCGTTGACCTAGCCAAAGTACATCTACTGCGTAACAATATTATTGGCCAATAACAAAGACGACAGATGAGTACTTAGCTTTAGATGAGGGAGTCGCTTCGTTGTTGACGTTCTTCTGCGGTCCTGTTCGATCGGATGGTAAGGGTTGTCCCGTCGAGTCAAGGAAAATTAATTTCCTTGAACCCTTATACGCCCACGAGACCGGGCGTTAGTTAACATGTGGTTGGTCGGGGTAGCGATTCAGATCCTCTCACTATTCCGACCTTATTACTGTTTATACGTATAACTTTACCCGCTATGTATATCCTGGCTTAATGCCCCACTAGTTTATACACATTCACCTTCTCGATACTTGTATTTCGAGCAGATAAATTGCGATATGTTAGTTCATCTCCTCCACATCCAACATGGCGGTCGTGGTACGGCATACCCACGCTAGACCCGCCCGGTACAATCACCCCCTGAGTATTTACAACTCGGTTTCTCTATATTCACCATTTCACAAAGTTCATCAAACATATTTCAATCTCTTCTAAGACGAAAGCCCCCCAGCATCAGGGGTTATGACTTTATCCTGTCGTATGGTCGTTTCACTGAGTTCAAATAGGCCTATGACAGCCTCACTCGCCGGCGGCACACCTTATTTCACAATTACTGCCCTATTACTGGACCTCCTGGACCGATTGTCCCACTTTATATTCACCGCGTCACTGGATACTCCTCCACATTACGAAAGGAAGTAATTAAGTCCGGTTTGGCGGCCGTA
>WNWK01008285.1:14460-33579 GCA_009830355.1 Cherax destructor | reverse complement strand
GGTTCCATGAGTCTGGGCCTGGAGCGGAGTGCATGGGCATGTCATTTATTGCCTTTTCAAAGTCATTTGGCGTAGTGATGATGTCAGAAAGGCATGCGTCTGTCAAGTTCTGTGGCACTCTCATGAAAAAATCATTTAGGTTTTCGATTTTCAGTCTGGTTAGTGGCTCGCTAAAGACTGAGTCATACTGGGATTTAAGTAACTCACTCATTTCCTTGCTGTCATCTGTGTAGGACCCATCCGGTTTAAGTAGGGGCCCAATACTGGTTGTTGTTCTCGACTTTGATTTTGCATAGGAAAAGAAATACTTAGGGTTTCTTTCAATTTCATTTATGGCTCTTAGTTCTTCCCGTGTCTCTTGATTCCTATAAGATTCCTTTAGTTTTAATTCGATGTTTGCTATTTCTCTGACTAGTGTCTCCCTACGTATTTCAGAGATATTGGCCTCCTGTAGCCGCTCCGTTATTCTGTGCCTTCGCCTGTATAGGAGCGCCTCTCTCTTCTAGTTTGCATCTTCTCCTCCTTTTCCTTAAGGAATTTGCCTTGAGCAAACCTCAAGTACCACAGAGTTAATTTGTTCAAGACATAGGTTGGGATCCGTGATGCTTAGGCAATCTTCCCAGTTTATATCATTTAGGACTTGGTTTACTTGGTCCCACCTTATGTTTTTGTTATTGAAGTTGAATTTGGAGAAAGCTCCTCACGGCTGATCACATTTTGTTGATCTGGAGCTCCCGCATGCATGTCTGGACCTCTATTATGTTGTGATCTGAGTATATTGTTTTTGATATGATGACATTTCGTATCAGATCATCATTGTTGAAGATGAGGTCCAGCGTATTCTCTAATCTTGTGGGCTCTACTATTTGCTGGTTTAAGGTGAACTTGGTGCAGAGATTTAAAAGTTCATGCATGTGTGAATTTTCATCTGAGCTGCCTCCTGGTGTTATCTCTGCTACCACATTGTTTGCAATGTTCCTCCATTTTAGGTGCCTGAGGTTGAAATCCCCAGTAGCAAGATGTTGGGGGCAGGAGCTGGAAGATTTTCCAGACAGTGTTCAATTTTCAGAAGCTGTTCCTGGAATTGTTGGGACGTTGCATCCGGGGGCTTGTAGACAACCACGATGACCAGGTTTTGATTCTCGACCTTTATTGCTAGTACTTCAACTACATCATTTGAGGCATTTAGTAGTTCTGAACATATAAGTGACTCTGTGATATACAGGCCAACCCCCCCTTTTTGCCTATTCACTCTGTCACACCTGTATAGGTTGTAGCCCGGGATCCATATTTCATTGTCCAAGTGATCTCTTATGTGGGTCTCTGTGAAAGCCGCAAACATGGCATTTGACTCTGTAAGCAGACTGGTGTGGGTCGCATCTTGGGACAAAACTGACCTAATTTGCCCGAAATACTTTGCATAACAAGGGACTTTCTATATAGTAGTATGTCATTGATGTCAGCTAGGCCTGTATATCATGTACATGTAGAAATATATTATTATTATTATTATTATTATTATTATTATTATTATAAGTAGTATAGTAAGCAGCAAATAGGTAAATAACACTATATCTCGTGATTAACCCTTCACATAAAACAGATACATAATTATTAACATATATATATATATATTTTTTTGTTTGTTACAGGGATTTGGCGCAGGCAATTTTAAGTCGCTCTTTGAGGCAATAGAGTTAGATCAAGAAGCCCGTGGCAACCTGTGAGAGTGTTGATCCAGCAGCTTGTGGCAACCTGTGAGAGTGCTGATCCAGCAGCTTGTGGCAACCTGTGAGAGTGCTGATCCAGACTGGGAACAAGTGGGGAGTTGGGAGGTGGGAGTGGGGGGGGGGGGTTGGTTCCATAGCTTTATTTGCTGGTGGATTATAAGACAGGTGGGTCCTACAGCCGTACCTGTTACTGGATCACAAGAGAGGTGGGTCCTCAGGCCTCGTCTCCTGATGGGCCACAATGAGAGGCGAAGAGCCTCAAGCTTCAACTGTTGGCTTGACAGATGGTGAGGGGATGGGGGGTCCCACCGCTTCATTTGCTTCTGGATAAACACTTTCACTTAATTCATTGTGTTTAAGTGTTAAATTCTTCCGTCGTGCCTGGAGTCCTGTTCTACACTACTCGACCGTTTAATGACAAAATGCTTGCCCCTGAACTTATCCAGCGACTCCAAGACGGGACTGCCAAGTTCGTCTGTACTGAGTATATCATCACCATCAATGCAGTCCTCCACAGCCTCGCTAACCATAAAAGCGACCAACCATTTGAGGTATATCGCTTCTCACGAAAGCAATACAACTCATTCGAAAACGGAAAACTGATTAAATAAACTCCTCACCAACACATCACTGAAGTTCGTCCCTGTGGCTGCCTTCTCGACCTTCCCTGCCTGCTGAAGCCACCCTCATCGCCCCTTCATAGGAGCCATGTACCGTCGTCCCTGATTACTCTCATCAACGCCTGCAGTACATCAGTACCACTTGCTGCACAGTGGTTGGGCCACTGATCTTTCCTACCCTCCTCTCCTCAACCATCCCATCATTTTCCAGTATTTCCATCCTTCCCCTTCCTCCTTCCTTCCCCATCTTACCGAAGCTCTGGTCAAAAAGAAAAGAAGTGTCAAATTTTGTATAAACAGATCTATATAGTTTAAATATATTATTCTCAACTGCTTCTCGAACATTTTAAGTAACTAGCTTTATTCTGTTGCACATATTTGTTTCAATATAGTGTAAAATAGTACTATATATTACAAGCATATTTAGACGATAGGTATAGCTTTCACAACTGCAGTTTTTTAATTCATAATGCAGAAGTTTTGGCCAAGTTACTCAGCAGTGAGTGAAGATGAATGATCACATTTGAGAGGTGACTGAAGGTTCTTACTTTCAGTCCTCTCCTACAGTTTTAATGTGAAATTTATATATAGTAATTAAGAAATTGTATAATAATCTAAATATATTTGATGAACAATGTACGTAGATTTTGTTTAGAACGAGAAATAAATCATATTTAGTAATTATAATTGGTTTAAGACCCGCGTCAGGAAACACTTGTCCTGGTTTCTGACCAAGTTTACCTGGCCTATGCAACACTACGTTTCGCCAAGCAGTGGCTTCAGTCCAATGCAGAGAAAGGTGGAAGATAAGTTTGAGGTAATCAGTCCCTCAGTCTGGAGTCGATGTGTTCAGTCCATCATATATCAACTTGTCCGTTTTTCTAAATCACTTGTATACATTACCTCACCTAACCTCACCTAACTCTCACTCCAACACAAATCAGACAACTATCATTATTTTAAAAACCTAATTATTTTTCTTTTTGTTGTTTTTATTAGATAATAGTTTTGTCTTTTGGCAAGACAACGATTGACTGAGTGATAGTGAATGTGTTTTCTTTAGGGCACCTTGCCTTGACAGGAGACAGACATAGAGGTTAAAAAAAAAAAGCTTTGCATTCTTCGTAAACCCAGCCACCCATCACCACTGTGGATAATCAAACTTTAAAATTAATGCTTGAATTTTTATTGTAAGTGTCTGATGTTAGTTTAGTTATGACTGTAGCAGCAGAGATGAGCCACAAACCCGGCCACTCTACAACACTACACGAGTATTAATATTTTCCCAGATTATAATGATACTCTACACTTGCTGAGTGAAATGTAGCACTAACTAAAACATCTTGTGGAAAGAAGAGTGGGATTGTAAACAATGATTTTGGGAAAGTACGATCATTGGATTAGCAGGTACAGTACTAGCATTCCACGGTAGGCTGTGGACAGGTATGTAATTGGTGTATGGGCAAGGTAGAAAAGTTTATGGGGAGATTAGGAGTCAGCAGCATAGTTTATGCACAAATGTTTTAATGAACCCGGGGCATGGATTATCATCGGCCTATTATACATAAAGCAGGTCAGTCTTGTGTGGCTCCGGGTATGTGACTCCAGGTGTGAGGCTCCGGGTGTGTGGCGGGGGTGGTGGTGGTGAGAGAGGCATCACCTCGCACGGAATAAAAGCCTCGATCTTGCTGCAAAAGTCGATAGAGTAGATGTTGATGAGGAATGGATGTGGTGGGTGGTGTGAGCAGGTCACTGCTCGGCCTTGACACATTACGAGGTCACACACTCATAAAATCGACGAGTGAGGCTGAAGTGTCTAGTGGTGATGGCGCCAGGTGCTTCAACCTAACCAAATATGGGACATAAACATTGATCAAATTAGTAGAAATTGTTTTTTTATATAGTTCTAAAGTTTTTAAAAGTGCATCACAACAGTAATAGCAGCACTAACTCCTCAAGGAAACACCTTGATGCTGGGAAAGAGGTCCCTGATCCAAGGAATTGGATCTATTCGCCCCTTGCATCAAACATACTTGCCTCCCCTAAATATAATTATAAATATTTCTAAGAATATCACTGCCCATTACAACACTCAAGGGAGTTGTCTCGACGCCAGTGAGAGGCTCTTGATCCGAAGAACTGGACCTATCCTTCCCTTTGGATCATACCTGAATGTCTCCTGTTTCTCAGATGCTATATGACTCCTACGGATTTAGCACTTCCCTTTTAAAATATAAAACCACTTAGCACACAAGGTCGAAAATAAATCATAACATAACTGATGACATTTGATGTTGTCTGCTGCGATAACTAATGAGTAGAATGTTGTAGAGGCGAGTGTACATTATCATAACAGTGATACACTGTACTCTAACTTGGTGTACTCCTCCTTGATGTACTCCTCCTTGATGTACTCCTCCTTGATGTACTCCTCCTTGATGTACTCCTTGATGTACTCATCCTTGATGTACTCATCCTTGATGTACTCATCCTTGATGTACTCATCTTTGATGTACGCATCCTTGATGTACTCATCCTTGATGTACTCATCCTTGATGTACTCATCCTTGATGTACTCATCCTTGATGTACTCATCCTTGATGTACTCATCCTTGATGTACTCATCCTTGATGTACTCATCCTTGATGTACTCATCCTTGATGTACTCATCCTTGATGTACTCCTCCAGGCAGGTTCCTTCATGCCGGAGAGTCTCTTGATAAAACGAATTGGATCTGCTCTCCTTCCTTGGATGGAACTTGATTACCTCTCATTCCCCCAAAGTGCTGTATGACCCCCTACTAATTTAGGGCTCTCTCATGAATATAAATGATAATGTAACTTCAAGCAATGTTGCTGAGTGCACAATGGAACTAGAAATGCAACTGTCATAATCTGACAATTTGGAAAAAATAAATATAGAGAGTAAATGATGTAAGTGTTGTGAGTGGGAATACCAGTGGGGATACCAGAGGGGATACCAGTGGGGATACCAGAGAGGATACCAGTGGGGATACCAGAGGGGATACCAGTGGGGATACCAGAGGGGATACCAGTGGGGATACCAGAGAGGATACCAGTGGGGATACCAGTGGGGATACCAGTGGGGATGCCAGTGGGGATACCAGTGGGGATACCAGAGGGGATACCAGTGGGGATACTAGAGGGGATACCAGTGGGGATACTAGAGGGGGTACCAGTGGGGATACCAGTAGGGATACCAGACGGGATACTAGAGGGTGTACCAGAGGGGATACCAGTGGGGATACTAGAGGGGATACCAGTGGGGATACCAGAGGGGATACCAGTGGGGATACTAGAAGGGATACCAGTGGGGATACCAGAGGGGATACCAGTGGGGATACTAGAGGGGATACCAGTGGGGATACCAGTGGGGATACCAGAAGAAGAATGGTGGCGTGTGGTTGCAAGGAGTGAAGAATGGTGGCGTGTGGTTGCAAGAAGTGAAGAATGGTGGCGTGTGGTTGCAAGAAGTGATGGATGTTGGCGTGTGGTTGCAAGAAGTGATGGATGTTGGCGTGTGGTTGCAAGAAGTGATGGATGTTGGCGTGTGGTTGCAAGAAGTGATGGATGTTGGCGTGTGGTTGCAAGAAGTGATGGATGTTGGCGTGTGGTTGCAAGAAGTGATGGATGTTGGCGTGTGGTTGCAAGGAGTGAAGAATGGTGGCGTGTGGTTGCAAGGAGTGAAGAATGGTGGCGTGTGGTTGCAAGGAGTGAAGAATGTTGGCGTGTGGTTGCAAGGAGTGAAGAATGGTGGCGTGTTGTTGCAAGGAGTGAAGAATGGTGGCGTGTGGTTGCAAGGAGTGAAGAATGGTGGCGTGTGGTTGCAAGAAGTGAAGAATGGTGGCGTGTGGTTGCAAGAAGTGAAGAATGGTGGCGTGTGGTTGCAAGAAGTGATGGATGTTGGCGTGTGGTTGCAAGAAGTGAAGAATGGTGGCGTGTGGTTGCAAGGAGTGAAGAATGGTGGCGTGTGGTTGCAAGAAGTGAAGAATGGTGGCGTGTGGTTGCAAGAAGTGAAGAATGGTGGCGTGTGGTTGCAAGGAGTGAAGAATGGTGGCGTGTGGTTGCAAGAAGTGATGGAACGCTGGGAACGCTTGAAGTTCCTAAACCTGTACTCCCTAGAACGCAGGCGGGAGAGATACATTATTATATACACGTGGAAAATTATCGAGGGATTAGTACCAAACTTGCACACGAGAGTCACTCCCTACGAAAGCAAAAGACTCGACAGGCGATGTAACATCCCCCCAATGAAAAGCAGGGGTGCCACTAGCACGTTGAGGGACAACACAATAAGTGTCAGGGGCCCAAGACTGTTCAACTACCTCCCAGCATACATCAGGGGGATTACCAACAAACCCCTGGCTGTCTTCAAGCAGGCACTGGACAGGCACCTAAAGTCGGTACCTGACCAGCCAGGCTGTGGTTCGTACTTTGGACTACGTGCGGCCAGCAGTAACAGCCTGGTTGATCAGGCTCTGATCCAACATGAGGCCTGGTCACAGACCGGGCCGCAGGGGCGTTGACCCCTGGAACTCTCTCCAAGTATACTCCAGGTCTATAGGAGCTGGAACAGGATGGGAGCGAGTACTGTGCCTTGTGGAACAGAGTTGTAATTTGTATTTGAACCTAAAGATTGGGAGAAGATCCCGTCAAGTGTGGTTCCTCGATGCCAGTGATGGGTTCTTAATCCAAGGCATCAAACCTCTCTTTATTTGGACCGACCTTAATTGCCTCATTACCCAGCCTCGTTACCCAGGTGCTGTGTAACCCCCCTACAGATTTAGCTCTTCCCCATAATAATATAAACTGGATGTGATTATATTGGAGTCAGTCAGCAGTTTGGTCTTACCACTGACACTGGATTACTACCACTAGTTCCTGGATGCTGGTGATGAGGTCTAGAGTGGAGTAACTGGACTCATCCTCTCGTTCATTATACTTAATTATGAAGGCCAACGATAAGAGGAAGAAGAATGATACAGCTGATGGATACCATGAGACTGGCGAAAGATGTCATGTAAGCTTTTTCTTCATCACGCAAGATATATAATACAGACAAATGTATAAGCTAGACACATAGGCATGGACACTGGGGTCGTTCCACAGCTGCTAAAAACAACAGACATAGCCCCACGTCACAAAGGTGGCAGTAAAGCAATAGACCGATAGCGCTAACATCCCATATAAAAATATTTGAAAGGGTTCTAAGAAGCAAGATCGCCACTCATCTAGATACCCATCAGTTACACAACCCAGAGCAACATGGGTTTAGAGCAGGTCACTCCTGCTTGTCTCAAGTACTGGACCACTATTACAAGGTCCTGGATGCTCTAGAAGACAAACAGGACGCAGATGTAATAGAACAAATAGAACACAAAGAGTAGTAGTAAACAGAGTAAAGTCTGAGACAGCTACTGTGAAAAGCTCTGTTCCACAAGGCACAGTACTCGCTCCCATCTCTAAGAAGTAGTTTGGGGCCAATGGAGGGATGGTAGTTTGGAATGGGGTAATATTCCATGGAGCGGAGAAGTGCCGCTTTTGCCTTACTTGACATAGATCATGTAATATCTGATTCATGCAGAGGTCGGTTCCATTTTTTTCGATCCATCTGGAGGGATGTTCACCAGTACTGAGGAAAGTTTGGAGGGCTTCTGTGCAGGGGTTTGAATGGGCTTGCCTGAGCATATTAACCCCAATTAGGATATTTCTTTCAGTAACACAATCTGTGATGCTAGGAATATCAAATTCTTTCTGCATATTTAAAACTTTGGCAGTACGAGGGCATCCTAAAATGATCCTCATTGCTTCGTTCTGCAGTTTTTCCAGCCCTCCAAGCTTCCAGTCAGACACAAGAGCAAGTAGTGGCGCAGCATAATTAACCAATGATCTAATATAAGCAAGATACATAATTTTCACAATTTTAACATTAGCACCATACCTGGGGTGAAACCCTGCCACAACTCTAAGTGCTCTCAGCCTTTCTTTGTATTGACGCAAAAGTCTCGTTACAACAGGTCCAAGTAGTGGGACCTCAAAAGCCTAGATACCTGTATCTGTTTACATATTCTAGAAGAGACCCATCATGCAACTGGATCTGGCGAACTGTGCCTCTCTGCCGAGGAGGACGCCCATTGAGTATCTTTGTTTTATCAGTAGAGATTATCAACTCCAGGTCCTGACACGAGGCTAGTACATGGTTAAGGATGTTTTGGGTGTTGGAGAATCCGATGGTGTGAATCATTATATCATCAGCGAAACTAATCATATAGTGATGGGGCTGGCTAGACATAGCATTAAGTAAGGCATTAATTAGAATATTGAATAGAGTGGGACTGAGCACACCTCCCTGTGGGGTTCCTAATTCAAAGACTTTAGTTATACTTCTATGCCCCTGGAACAACACAGAAGACTTTCTGTTGGACAGGTAGCCTTTAATCCAGCGGAGAAGCCATCCTCCAACATCCATTCTGGCAAGTTCACTAATGATTACATGTCGGTTGGCAACATCAAAAGCAGATTTAAGGTCAAGGAAGGTAGTGTATGAGCTGTCAGTATGCAGGGTGAGAAAGGTGGCAATGCAATGATGCACACTCCTTCCATGCATGAAACCATGCAACCGGGGGGACAAAAATTGTTTGATTCTGTACATGAGACGATTAAGAATCATCCTCTCGAATGTTTTACACAAGCAGCTAGTAAGAGATATTGGGCGAAATGAGTTTTGTTGATTGGGCTTAGGAATGGGAATGATGAGGCTGTTGGTCCAAGATTTAGGGAGCACCCCAGTTACATAGCTCATGTTATATAATTCGAGTAAAGGATTACCTGGTACTCGACACAGCAATCTGAGTATGTTGTAAGTAATACCATCCTCACCAGGCGACGTGGAGTTGCCCTTAGTGCTGCATCAAGTTCAAAGTTAGTGAAAGGAATGTTACAGTCATCTTCCTTGCTGAGCATAAAACAAACAAGTCTCTATAAGTTAAAAAGAGTTATTTACATTTACATGTGTGTTAGCTAAAAAGAATAAAAAATCATTCTCCTCCCTTTCTGTCGCTACATTCATTAGGTACCTTTTGGCTCTCTTCTTGAACTGGCTCATGCTATGACTGGCTTTGACATGTCCATGCAGTCTGTTCCATTCCTTTACTACTGTACAATAAAAGGTGTTTGAAGCCTGGCCACTGACTGTGGGTACTACACAGTTGTGCTCCCTCCCCCTAGTACTATGATTATTTCGGTTCCCAGCCTTGACAAAATTAACAGCAAGTCACCTGGTAGGCAACGCTCTTGCCTCATACTCACTCCGTGGTTCGATCCCCGGCAAGGGTGAAAACATTGGGCTTGTTTCCTTACACCTGTTGTCCCGGTCACCTAGCAAGCAAGTAGGTACCTGGGTGTTAGTCGACTGGTGTGGGTCGCATCCTGGGGGACAAGATTGAGAACCCAAATGGAAATAAGACAGAGTCCTCGATGACTCACTGTCTTTCTTGGGTTATCCTGGGTGGCTAACCCTCCGGGATTAAAAGTCCTAACGAAATCTTACTTTTTATAATTTCCACGAAATAAACCCACTTGATATTAAACGTGTGGAGGAATAAATGATTGACTTTAGGTCCTGGTTTGAGGTTTGATTCGGGGATGAGGAGGAGTAGTTCCAACTCATTGGATCAAGAGCTCTTCACCAGCATTCCGAAGCGTTCCGTTTTGGAAGGTCAGTTAGTTAGTAGTTTGATATTGTGTA
This sequence comes from Cherax destructor, assembly GCA_009830355.1. Classification (NCBI taxonomy): domain Eukaryota; kingdom Metazoa; phylum Arthropoda; class Malacostraca; order Decapoda; family Parastacidae; genus Cherax; species Cherax destructor. The sequence goes on along the minus strand of WNWK01008285.1, from coordinate 23,461 downwards.
ACTTTTAATAATTTTAACTTTATGCTCGTATCTTCCGGCTAACACTACTTGCTGAGCTAAATATAAAACACAATAACCAAGAACAACTATGGTAGAAAACAGGTTGAAAATATTAGTTACGAGTGATAGTACTTTAAGATGGATGCAGTTAATGATGTGTTACCAAGGAGTTGAGAAATACGTTAGGCAGGAGGTGCTTGTGTGGTTGTTATGGCGGTGAAGTAACTCCCTCTATTACACCATCAATCATGGCTCGCAGGAAAGATTCCAAACTGGAGAAGCTGCGATCTGAGGAATATGATCTTGACACCAAGTTGCGAGGTATAATATGCTGTGCAACAAGTTGAGAGGACTGTTAAGTACAGCAGCAGCAGCAGCAGTGGTGGTGCAGGATGAGTGGCACACACGCACTAGATAATAATAAGCTTGCAAATTGTTACTCTTATTAAAAGTGTACAAGAGATGTACTGGTTGTACCAGATGCACATTGGCATGCATAAAATTTCGGCCAGAGGAATAAGTTGCCCATTATCTTTCCTTGAGAATAATTTACGTTTGTGTCTAGTGGCTAACCTTGCCAGTTAAAAATTCTGAACAAGATCTTAAGTTATCTTAGGTGCAAATAATGTGGTTGCAATTGCCATGGCAATTAATATTAACTAGGATGAATGTTAGGTTAAAATGAATGTTCCTTTCCAGCCACAGCAGCGACCAGTTCCAAGATGATTTGTTTCAGATTAGTATTATTAAGTAAAAGGACACAAATGGAACTAATGTGACATTTTATTGTGGCAACGTTTCGCTCTCCAGGAGCTTTGTTAAGCCGTTACAAGCGATATGTGGACACAGAGCGTATATATATACAGTACTCTCCAAGTGAGGTGTAATACTAGTGGTGGTAGAAGTAGTAGTGATATAAGTTGTAGTAGTAGTAGTAATACAATAAGAACAATCAATTTGCACATGAGTAAAAGGTGATAAAACAATTACATGGGTAATATAAAAATAGGTTAGACAAATATTTCTGCTGGAGGTTGGAATAGAGAAGGCCTGTAGGAGTGTTCCACATCTACGATGTGCTTGTGTTGAATTAGCAGGAGAGACTATGTGATGGTAGGGTTTACTTTAAGGGGGGGGGGAAGATATCGGACTCTTTCATATTTTCATTGGGGTCCTTTAATCCTCTTCACCAGGATGCAAGCCAGCAGATTACTGCTAGGCAGTAACAATAGATGCTCCATAAATGGAATGCAAGAGACAGGCAAAGAAGTATCGGGTTGAATATTTTTAAGTAAATTTGTTATACAGCGCCCCCAAAGTTGACCTTTTTCTTTGAACCACAAAATTGTAGACCAGTGTAATATCAAGGTAAACAGCTTACTGCCAACTTTAAGAGTAGCATGACTGTCTTGTAGAAGATCTAGCTTCCACACTCCTTGGCTGAATGACCCCCACAGGTTTATGTTTCACATAATGAACAGTGCTGTATGGCCCTGGAAGGTTTAGTGCTTCCTTTTGATTATAATAATAATTCACATAATGGAAACAAAAGGATCCCAATAGAAATAAGTCACTGACTTTCTTGGAGGTTACCCTAGGTAATTTACACTAAATAAACTTACTTATAATAAAAATTATAATTATCTATTTCTACAAGTACATGTACAAGGTATACAGGCCTAGCTAACATAAGTGACACTAGAAAACCCCTTGTTATGCAAAGCAATTCAAGCAAATTAGGTCAATTTTGGATGTGATGATGGAATACCTAGCTGGAAAATGCAGAGAAGCTGAGGAAACCCTCATACCAAGAAGATGCAGAAACTAAGATAGCCCTTGGTTCAACCAGAGATGCAGGGAAGCAAAAAGAACATTTTAATTGAGTGGAATAATTGAAATACACACAACCGAGGAGGAGGTGAAGAAGCTGCTATGTGAACTCGATACCTCAAAAGCGGTGGGACCGGACAACATTTCTCCGTGGGTCCTTAGAGAGGGAGCAGAGATGTTGTGTGTGCCACTAACACAAATCTTCAACACATCCATTGAAACTGGGCAACTACCTGAGGCGTGGAAGATGGCAAATGTATAGTCCTAATTTTTAAGAAAGGAGACAGACACGAGGCATTAAACTACAGACCTGTGTCACTGACGTGTATAGTATGCAAAGTCATGGAGAAGATCATCAGGAGGAGAGTGGTGGAGCACCTAGAAAGACACAAGCTTATAAACGACAACCAGCACGGTTTCAGGGAAGGAAAATCCTGTGTCACAAACCTACTGGAGTTTTATGACAAGGTAACAGAAGTAAGACACGAGAGAGAGGGGTGGATAGACTGCATTTTCTTGGACTGCAAGAAGGCGTTTGACACAGTTCCTCACAAGAGGTTAATGCAAAAGCTAGAGGATCAGGCACACGTAACAGGAAAGGCACTGCAATGGATCAGAGAATATCTGACAGGGAGGCAACAACGAGTCATGGTACGTGACGAGGTGTCAGAGTGGGCAGTCCTAGGACCTGTACTGTTTTTGGTATATGTGAATGACATAACGGAATGGATAGACTCAGAAGTGTCCCTGTTTGCAGATGATGTGAAGTTAATGAGAAGAATTAAATCAGTCGAGGATTAGGCAGGACTACAAAGAGACCTGGACAGGCTACAAGCCTGGTCCAGTAACTGGCTCCTTGAATTTAACCCTGCCAAATGTAAAGTCATGAAGATCGGGGAAGGGCAAAGAAGACCGCAGACAGAGTATAGTCTAGGTGGCCAAAGACTGCAAACCTCACTCAAGGAAAAAGATCTTGGGGTGAGTATAATACCGAGCACATCTCCTGAGGCACACATCAATCAGATAACTGCTGCAGCATACGGGCGGCTGGCAAACCTAAGAATAGCATTCCAATACCTCACTAAGGAATCATTCAAGACTCTGTACACCATATATGTTAGGCATATACTGGAGTATGCAGCACCAGTTTGGAACCCACATCTGGTCAAGCACGTCAAGAAATTAGAGAAAGTGCAAAGGTTTGCAACAAGACTAGTCCCAGAGCTAAGGGGATTGTCCTACGAAGAAAGGTTAAGGGAAATCGGCTTGACAACACTAGAGGACAGGAGGGTTAGGGGAGACATGATAACGACATATAAAATACTGCGAGGAATAGATAAGGTGGACAGAGACAAGATGTTCCAGAGAGGGGACACAGAAACAAGGGGTCACAATTGGAAGTTGAAGACTCCTATGAGTCAAAGGGATGTTAGGAAGTATTTCTTCAGTCGTAGAGTTGTCAGGAAGTGGAATAGCCTAGAAAGCGACATAGTTGAGGCAGGAACCATACATAGTTTTAAGACGAGGTTTGATAAAGCTCATGGAGCAGGGAGAGAGAGGACCTAGTAGCAATCAATGAAGAGGCTGGGCCAGGAGCTATGACTCGACCCCTGCAACCACAAATAGGTGAGTACAAATAGGTGAGTACATAAACAGATTGGCAAGAAATGAATATGCTAGGGTGAGAGAAGCTGAGAGATAATTTGAGAATGATTTAGCAGCCAAGGCCAAGTCTAAACCTCATAGAAGAAAGATGACAGTGAAGGACTAGGTAATTTGACTGAGGGAGAAAGGATGAGAGCTCACAAACAATAATGAGGTGGTCTGTGAAACTGGAGAAATACCAGAGAGACTAAGGAACAGGGGACACCGACATGTACTGGATTCCATCCACGCAACATTATTAAACTGGAGACCAGTTTCTTTGACATGTATATCTTGCAAGGTAAAGGAGTAACTTATCAGGGATAAAGTGGTATAACACTTGGAGAGAAGTGATTTTATAAGCAATAACCAATATGGGTTTAGGGATGGCAAATCTTGTCTTACTAACTTGTTGGTGTTCTGTGACACGGTAACATGTGCAACGAGGGAGGTGACATGGTAACACATGCAACAAGAGAGATGACACAGTAACACATGTGCAAGAAGAGAGAGGTGACACAGTAACACGTGCAACAAGAGAGAGGTGACACAGTAACATGTTCAACAAGAGAGAGGTGACACAGTAACACGTGCAACAAGAGAGAGGTGACAGTAACATGTGCAACAAGAGAGAGGTGACACAGTAACACATGTGCAAGAAGAGAGGTGACACAGTAACACATGTGCAAGAAGAGAGGTGACACAGTAACACATGTGCAAGAAGAGAGGTGACACAGTAACACATGTGCAAGAAGAGAGGTGACACAGTAACACATGTGCAAGAAGAGAGGTGACACAGTAACACATGTGCAAGAAGAGAGGTGACACAGTAACACATGTGCAAGAAGAGAGGTGACACAGTAACACATGTGCAAGAAGAGAGGTGACACAGTAACACATGTGCAAGAAGAGAGGTGACACAGTAACACATGTGCAAGAAGAGAGGTGACACAGTAACACATGTGCAAGAAGAGAGGTGACACAGTAACACACGTGCAAGAAGAGAGGTGACACAGTAACATGTGCAACAAGAGAGAGGTGACACAGTAACATGTGCAACAAGAGAGAGGTGACACAGTAACACCTGTGCAAAGAGAGAGGTGACACAGTAACTCGTACAACAAGAGAGGTGACATAACACATGTGCAACAAGAGAGGGGTGACAGTAACAGATGTGCAACAAGAGAGGGGTGACACAGTAACACATGTGCGACAAGAGAGAGGTGACAGTAAAACATGTGCAACAAGAGAGAGAGAGAGAGAGAGGGTTGAGTGGATTGCATTTTTTAAAACTGCAAGAAGGCTTTTTATACTCTACCCCCTTGAGAGGTTGGGCCACAAACTTGAGATTCAGACAGGAATAACAGGGAACATACTCTGGTGGATGAAAGAGTATTTTAGGGAAGGAAGCAGAGTAACTGATTGGTATTGTTTTTGGTTGTGCGACTGATATTCTAGATGGGATTGATTCAAACGTATCTTTGTTTGCTGATGTAAAACTAATGAGAATAAAAACAGAAGACAAGGAAAGGCTCCAAAGGGATCCTTACAAATTGGAAAAGTGGCTAGATAAGTGGTTTCTTGAGTTAAACCCCAATAAATGCAAGGTCATGAAGATTGGGGAAGGAGCAAGAAGACCGGAAATGTGGCATAAACTAGGGGGACAGAAGCTGCAGACTTCACTTAACCCTTAAACTGTCCAAACATAGATTCATGTTTGCTTGCGTAGCACTCCAAACGTAGATCTACGTTTTTTTACATACTTTCTTATTGAGAATATCAAGGTCAGAGTGCTACGCACGCACATGTATACAGTATTTACTTTTTTTTTTACATGCTTTCTTATGGAGAAAATCAAGGTCAGAGCACTGCCCACAAAAACGTAGATCTACGTTTGGACAGTTTAAGGGTTAAAGGAAAGACCTAGGGTTGAGCATAGTGTCCAGTATAATTCCAGAGTCTACAGCATATCTAAGAGTAGCTTTCAGGAATATCAACAGTCATTCTGGGCCCTGTATATAACATGTGTTAGACCCATCTTGGAGTATGCAGCACCATTGTGGAACCTGTACCTACGGAAGTGCAGAAGTATATGTAACAAGGCTTGTTCCTGAGCTAAGGGACATGAATTTTGAGAGGAGGCTAATGGAATTGGACCTAACAACATTAATGACAGAAAAAGTGGGGGGGGGACATAAAAGGAATAAACAGGAATTAGGAGACACTGCTGAGAATTAGTCACAGATGAGCCACAGGAATGTTAGGAAGTATTTCTTCACTTGGGAAGTGGAATAATCTTGATGAGGAAGTGATGAAGGGAGGGTCGATGAGGCTATGAGGTAGTGAATTTGGAGAGTGGCAAGTTAAGAGTCGACCACTACAACCTCAAATAGGTGAATATATACACACACACACACTTTGAAGTAGGAGAAAGGAAAGCAAGGCACATTAGGTTATATCAGTAAATATAAACTAATTTCTAGTTTTATCTCATGAGGTATGAGGCCCTGAGAAGAAAACTGACAATCTTGCCAGTAAGTGAAAACTGCTTTTTCTAAAGCAAAGTGTTAATCGTTCTTTCAGGTATCGTGTACATCACTCATATTAGCTAGTTTGTCACTTTTACCTTGCCTTTTCCCATTGAGAATAAAGGTATGTTTGACCCTTCAGTCGTGTGCAAAAACAGCTCTCTAAATTTAAAAGATGTTATTGCAAACATGTTGAAAAGTTTGTAGGTTATTTTCTCAAGAGAGACATTTGGCGAGTTCATTGGTTTTCTTCTAAGTGCCTTGCATGATGTTGTATGGGGATAAAGGAGACCTCTCTGTTGCGGAAAGTACATCATTCAGGTAGATACATATGTGCTTCTGCAAATTATTATTTTGTTTTCTAGAGGCTGGGGTGTTTGAAGAAGGATTGGATGTTGAGATGAAGAAAATCATGTTGCAAACTCTGGAAGAATCAAGAAAGTCTGCTCAAGAGGAGGAGCATCAGCGGAAACAGTGGCAACAACAAGAGGAAAATACATTTTCAGAAACACTTAAAAAATCCTTCAAAAGAAGTTGTGAGGTAATGCTTACATTATTGCATTGATTTTGACACAAGTTAAGGTATATAGTGTGTATCTGTTATTAAAATAACATCAATAGTAGCCCTAGACAAGAACTAAAATCACGAATCTTGTGAAAAGTACCTCAAGGTTCTACTGCAATTTTTCTGGCCACATCTTTAACCCTTAGATGTATAGGTTGCAAGTCAGTAATTCATGGTACAACTAGACCGTGCAAGTTACCCCTCCACTGAGGGCACTAAAAAACTTTTTTGAATATCTGATACCCTGTGCTGAGATCTCAGATGCGAATTGAAGCTTAACCCTTTCACTGTTGGTGACGTATAGGTACGGTTTACAAGCCAGTGTTGGTGACTTATTAATACCCCAAAATTCTAGCGGCTTCAAATCTAGCAGGAGAAAGCTGGTAGACCTACATGTGAGAGAATGGGTCTGCGTGGTCAGTGTGTGCAGTATAAAAAAAATCCTGCAGCACGCAGTGCATAATGAGGGAAAAAAAAACTCCAACTGTTTTTGGATTAAAACGCCAACTTTGAGGTGTATTTTCGTATGGTATTTATGGTTGTATTCTCGTTTTCTTAGTCTCATTTGATAGAATGAAAGATATTTTACAGAAATAGAGATCATTTTGATTGGTTTTGCGATGAAAAGTACTACCTTGAACTTGAGCTCAAAGTAGCGGAAATGTTTGATTTTTGCCGATGTTCAAGAGTAAACAAATGATGTCACCGTCCAATGTGTGTCCAACTGGCCAGTCTAATACGCAGTCACAAATGGGTTGACATTATTTATACAATTATATAATAATGCAGTAGTCTGCATAACAGTAAATCTTCTATTTTTTGTGTGAATAAAAATTCAAAATGGAAAGCAAGAGTAATGAACAGAGAAAATGTTATTTTAGTGCCAGGAATGTCTGCATTGTTTATTCTGGACCCTATATTGAAATTGGCATCTTTTGAAATTTGCATGAAATTGGCCAAATTGCCAATTTCTGACCACTTTATTGGATAGTTGAAATCAGTAAATGGGTGGTTTCTTGTACTCAATCGATAGAGCAAATAGAGTTCTAAAGAAATAGCTATGAGTTTGGGTGACAGGAACAATGAAATTGGCCGAAAATATGGCTCAAATTGGGCAAAATTGCCGAGAATGCTAACTTTGTGAGAGCGTAATTCCGTAAGTTTTCCATCAAATTTTGTACTTTTGGTGTCATTACCATTGGGAAAAGATTATCATTTCATTAAGATTTTTTTTTTTTTTTTTGAAATTTCTTTGACACTGAGAGTGAGTTCAGGATCAGGGGTCTTGACAGTGAAAGATTAAACTCAGTACAGTAGTTCCTCTATTCGCAAGGGATATGTTCCAAGACCTCCCATGAATACCCGAAACCGCTGATAGTAGCAAACCCTATGCAGTGGAACTTCGATTTTCGTGATTAATTCATTCCAGAAAGTCTGACAAAAACCGAATTGTAAGAAAACTGAAGCAATATTTCCCATAAGAAATAATGTAAATCCAATTAATCCGTTCCAGACACCCAAAAATATTAACAAAAAATACATTTTATAGAGAATAACTATAGTTTTACATACAGAAAACAATGAGAAATAAATATAAATGACTAATGAAATGGATAAATGAACATTTAACATCACTTTTACCTTTATTGAAGTCTCTTGTTGGTGTATGGAAGATGGCGAGGAGGAGAGGTTACTGTTTGGAAGGGAAATCCCTCTCCATAAGGACTTCAGGTATCACAGCCCTATCTGGGGTTACTTTCCTTCTTTGTCTTTTACTGGCACTAGGACCAGCTTGAGAGTCACTGGACCCCTGTTTCACAAAAAATCTGTCCAGAGAGGTCTATTTCTGGCGTCTCTTTAAGATTTGCCTAAAATGGGACAAGGCATTGTCATTGAACATGTTGCAGACACAGCTTGCAACATCTTTGTTAGGGTGATATTTCTCCACAAAACTTTGCAACTCATTCCACTTTTCACACATGTCCTTAACCCTTTCAGGATCCAGAGGCCAAATCTCAGAGTGACAGCCAGGGTCCAAGAATTTAAAAAAAAAAATTGTGTTATTTTTTCTTATGAAATGGTAGAGAATCTTTTTCTGAAGGTAATAAAACAAAAAGTATGAAATTTGATGGAAAATTGACGAAATTATGCTCTAGCTAATTTTGATGCATCAGCAATAATTACGCATCGTCGGTTTTGCCGACTTTGACTCCCATTTTAGGCCAATTACATTATTCCAGTCAATCAAATTCTTAGCTATTTTGCTAGTATTACAGTGGTACCTCGACTTACGTTTTTAATCCGTCAGAGAGGGCATTTCTTAAGACGAAACAAACGTAACACGAATCAATTTTCCCCATAAGAAATAATGGAAATAAATTTAATCCGTCCAAGACTTCCAAAAGTAGTTAAATAAAATATTTTTAGAACTTTT
>WNWK01008285.1:0-14360 GCA_009830355.1 Cherax destructor | reverse complement strand
GGGCAAAGAAGACCGCTGACAGAGTACAAGCTAGGCGGACAAAAGCTACAAACCTCGGCAAAGGAGAAAGACCTTGGAGTGAGTATAACGCCAAGCACGTCTCCGGAGGCACACATCAACCAGATAACTGCGGCAGCATATGGGCGACTGGCAAACCTAAGATTAGCGTTCCGTTACCTTAACAAGGAATCGTTCAAGACACTGTATACCATGTACGTCAGGCCCATACTAGAATATGCAGCACCAGTCTGGAACCCACACCTGGTCAAGCACGTCAAGAAACTAGAGAAAGTGCAAAGGTTTGCGACAAGGTTAGTTCCACAACTCAGGGGTCTGTCTTATGAAGAATGATTGAGGGAAATAGGACTAACAACACTGGAGGAAAGAAGGGTCAGAGGAGACATGATAACGACATACAAAATACTGCGGGGAATTGACAAGGTAGACAGTGACAGGATGTTTCAGAGAGGGAACACAGAAACAAGGGGACACAACTGGAAGCTGAGGACTCAGATGAGTCAAAGGGATGTCAGGAAGCATTTCTTCAGCCACAGAGTAGTCAGGAAGTGGAATAGTCTAGAGAAAGATATAGTGGAGGCAGGAACCATACATAGTTTTAAGACAAGGTATGATAAAGCTCATGGAGCAGGGAGAGCAGAGACCCAGTAGCAGACAGCGAAGAGGCGGGGCCAGGAGCTGAGTCTCGACCCCTGCAACCACAATTAGGTGACAATTAGGTGAGTACATACATACATACATACATACATACATACATACATACATACATACATACATACATACATACATACATACATACATACATACATACATACTTTTTGCTGATGATACTGTGCTTATGGGAGATTCTAAAGAAAAGTTGCAAAGGTTAGTGGACGAGTTTGGGAGTGTGTGTAAAGGTAGAAAGTTAAAAGTGAACATAGATAAGAGTAAGGTGATGAGGGTATCAAACGATTTAAATAAAGAAAAATTGGATATCACATTGGAGAGAGGGATTATGGAAGAAGTAAATGTTTTCAGATACAGTGGTACCCCGACTTACGATGGTCCCCAAACTCACCCTTTTATGTAAGTTTATTTTTTTAAATGCTTTTGTAAGTGTAATTTTGGGGGTCTAAAAGGACTAGTCTATTTTACATCATTTCTTATGGAGATAAATTCGTTTGGTAATGGCACTTGAACAGCATTCTGGAATGAAAAAATACCGTAAGTCGGGGTACCACTGTATTTGGGAGTTGACGTGTCAGCGGATGGGTTTATGAAGGATGAGGTTAACCATAGAATTGATGAAGGAAAAAAGGTGAGTGGTGCGTTGAGGTATCTTTGGAGACAAAAAACGTTATCCATGGAGGCAAAGAAGGGAATGTACGAAAGTATAGTGGTACCAACACTCTTATATGGGTGTGAAGCATGGGTTGCAAATGCTGCAACGAGGAGGAGGCTGGAGGCAGTGGAGATGTCCTGTCTAAGGGCAATGTGTGGTGTAAATATTATGCAGAAAATTCGGAATGTGGAAATTAGGAGAAGGTGTGGAGTTACTAAAAGTATTTGTCAGAGGGCTGAAGAGGGGTTGTTGAGGTGGTTTGGTCATTTAGAGAGAATGGATGAAAGTAGAATGACTTGGAGAGCGTATAAATCTGTAGGGGAAGGAAGGCGGGGTAGGGGTCGTCCTAGAAAAGGTTGGAGGGAAGGGGTAAAGGAGGTATTGTGGGCGAGGGGCTTGGACTTCCAGCAAGCATGTGTGAGCGTGTTAGATAGGAGTGAATGGAGACGAATGGTTTTTGGGACATGACGATCTGTTGGAGTGTGAGCAGGGTAACATTTTGTGAAGGGATTCAGGGAAACCAGTTAATTGATTTAGTTGGACTTGAGTCCTGGAAATGGGAAGTACAATGCCTGCACTTTAAAAGAGGGGTCTGGGATAGTGACAGCTGGAAGGGACAATTCTCAGCTGTCGTATCTGAGCTCCTCTGCAAAGACAGTGATTATGTATGAGTGTGGTGAAAGTGTTGAATGATGATGAAAGTATGTATTTACTTTTTGGGGATTTTCTTTCTTTTTGGGTCACCCTACCTCGGTGGGAGACGGCCAACTTGTTGAAAAAAAAATATATATAATTTTTGTAAGTGCATTGATATTTTATATCTAAACCAATATATATCTTTGCTGCAGGAAAAATGTCAAGGTGAAGTTGGTTCTAGTGCTGAGCATGGAAATGAGGAAAATTCTGGTGACTCTGATGTTGTGGCTCTTCCCTCAGAAGATGGAGCTGACACAAACTGCCTCTCAGGTAGTGGTTCTGTTACTCCTGACTTAGATCTTGTCTGTTCAGGGTCTCCAGAAGTGATGGTATCAAGTGAGTCTCCTTCACCTTGTTCCTTAACTCATGCAACAACTATGGTGGCTAACAACCAGCCTTCTACAGGTAAAGCAGGAGAATCTCAAGCTCAACCTTCTAATTCAGAAGAGGACTTATTTTGCGAGTCACAAAATTCGGAAGCCACAAATTTATTAAAAATAATTCCTAGAAGACGTTGTCAGCAAATAAATAAGGTGAATGACAGTCAGTCATTCACAACATCCACTGCCAGTCAGGAAACTGTTGAAGTAGAAGAGAAAGACTCTAGTAATATTTCAAAATGTGATAAAAAAGGTAAAAAATATTTTTCAAATAGCTGTCAAATTGTGGAGCCTAGAAGACCATTAAAGAGATCACCTAGTGTAGAAGTAGTTCCATCACCAAGTGTCAAATCAGAAAAATGTCAGAGCCAAACATATTTACTCTCTCAGCCCTATTCCTCCTTAAATGACAGCAGATATAGTTGGCAAAGAGGATTTGGGGAAGTGGATGGAGTTCAATTATTGTCTCAAGGTACCGGTCAGAAGAAATCATTAGAAAATATCACCCCATCTAGCAGCCCCCCAAAAAAGGCTAAAAATTTACAAGAGACAACAGTTTCAAACTCTCTTGAGGTTCAAGCGATGCAACGTACATTGGAGCCAACAGATGATGATGATGATGATGATTTCATACTTCCTACCCCAAATGAGTCATTAAGCACTGGCACAACGCTAAAGGGTCTTGGATTGCAGTCTTTTCCCACCAGAGAATATCAAAATAAATTACAAAACCATAAACTATTACAAGAAGAAAAGACTCTCGATGATGAAAACACGATTCTAGAGAGAGTATCGCAAGAAGTTAAATGTTCACCCACGAGTAATGGTTCTAAACCTGATGATGAAGAAAAAGAAAATACATCAATTACAAACATGGATTTGTCAGATAATGAAGAAAATCTTAGTTACAACTTTAAAAGTGACAGAAAAAGAAAAGTAAATGTATTTTTTATTGAAGAAAATCCTGATGTCCCCCTCAAGAGGCAGCGACTGAATAAGAAAGAGAAACCATCTAAAGCATATTTTAAGAACAAAGAGGAATCGACACATGGCTGTGTCCTAAGAATTTTGGAAATGTTTAACGCTATGGTAAAAAGTGTGGGGGAATATCAAGTTAAAAATATTATGTATAAAATGAAGTGGTCATCCCCACTTACAGTAGATAAAAGATTAAAGGACTCCTTAGATCGTTCAAAATTTCAGACTAGAAAACAAGCTTTAGACTCAGAAGCTAGTAATCAAAATGTATCGCCACGGAGATCTGTAAGGAATTCCAGTAAGGCATCTGAAGCTTATGAGGCAGACTCTCACTTTTCAGACGATTCTCTGCCTGATGTTTGCCACAAGGATGAAACCTGGATTGCTACTCATGAAAAAAAAGAAAGAAGAAAAAGGGGACTATGTTTGGGTCTTGGTCGTAAACAGCCAAAATTACCAGAAAGAAAGGATGAAGCATTATACAATAATCAAGATCATAAGAGAAGTGTTGTTTATGATTCAGATGATATGGATGATTTAGAAATTTTCTCTTCCCATTCACGGCAAAAGAAGTTTATATCTGACCAAATAGAGATAGAGAGATCTTCAACCCCAAAGGACACAAATATGGAATATCCCGAAGTCTCATCCTCAAAGATTTGTGATAACGAAGTTGAGAAAATTGGTGAAACAATTGACAACATGGAAAATATCAAAGTAAGTAGTCAAACGTTGGAAGATAAAGATTCGTCTAGTCTGGAAACAAAAAGAATAGCTAATAACAAGAGACGTAAGATTGATGTCTCATTACTTCCAGAGGACACTACAGAGTGCAAGCCAGGTTTCTCAGGGGTAAATAGACAATGTAAACGCTCTTTTAGGAAAACTTTTATGTTATTTGATCACAACGAGCAGCAGAATATTTTTGATGCTGAACCCAGCAATTCTGCTCAGGATGTTGAGACATTAGGGCAAACAGATCCCACTTTGGATGTACAGTCACCCTCTCAACAGTTGACAAGTCAGAACATGACTTCAATAAGTAAATCTGTTGCCAAAAGTTTTGGACAGTCAGCAGTTAAGAAAGATTGTTCAGGAAGAAAAGTAAATGCTCAAAATTTTGTAAGCTCTTCTGGAAGAGAGGAGGATGGTGAACTAAAGGTTGGTCCAAGCAGTAATGTTGAAATCTGTATTGTTGAAGACAGCACCTTACCTGGTACAAGTGGCTGCAGCAACTCTGCTGGATGTATCAACAAAGTTTCTACAAGAGGCAAAGCTCTTCAAAACCAGATACGCCCTGGCCCCCTTAAATTGAAGAAAAATTGCATTAGAAATAAAGGTGAGTACGTATTATATTATTTTAAGTAGGTTTAGGTAAAAATTTTGGTAGTTATTATTATGTAATAATTCAGTTTTCGCTCTTATTTTCCAGCCGAAAGTCTCTCATCCAGTGAAATGATTTAGCTTTTATTCCTTCTATGTTTTGTAGTTTCCAGACTTGTCTTTCATGAGGAGCTCTTGTCAAGAGCTTTCTTGAATCCTAAATGAATTCAACCTTTGACATATCTGTGACTAGTCTTGAGGGTTTCTTAACTCTCATTGCCTGACCTGGCTTGGAACCTGACCTTGGTCAGCCAGGCTTTTACTGCTAGTGGCCATATATAGTCATCCAACAGTATTTTTGATATCTCGTAATCCATTTTTCTCGAACAATTTCTGACACTGTCCAAGTAGTTTAATAGACTTGATTTACAGTATTTTTGCTATAAAAAAAGTGTTAGCAGGTTGTTTTATGCAATTCTTTCTCTAATGACTTTTTTCCAGTTTTAACAGCAACACTTGTCAGTGAGACGTCTGTAATTGAAAGGGTCTTCCCTGTCACTTTTTTAAATGTATTAGCAAAACATGTACCCTTTTGCTGGTTGTTTCCCTCCAGTTTCCTTTCTTTTAAATGGACTCCCAAAACTTTTCTAAATTAAAAAAAATTCTGAAATGGTAAAGAATTTTTTCTGAAGGTAATGACATGAAAAATATGAAATTTGATGAAAAACCTACAGAATTGCTTAGGCACAAAGTTAGTGGTCTGGGCACAATTTATGCATCAGCAATTTCACTTACTTTGAGCCCTATTTTAAGCCAATTCCAGTGCTCAACTCAACCAAATTCTTAGCTATTTCTCTAGTATGCACAAGAAATATATCTTATAAATTGCACAGAAGTTGATAATTTAGCTAATTTTAATCAAAAGAGCCAACTTGTCAATAATTGGTGGAAGTGATCATGTATGCAACTACATAGCTAACTTGTCACCAATTCTCGATGCCACACGATACCCCATCAGTGCTGGAATACACTGAATAAATTTTACCCTTCACTCAACCATGAGATGTTATGACCATGTCAGTCACCATTGTTCTTAAAGAGTAATTAGTTCTATAATTTTATGAAGGTGAATGTTTTCTCCACAGTAGTGTAAAGTCTTAAAAGTAAGCAGAGCTGAATGTGCAGACAAGGAAGTAAAGGTGCACAGAAAAAGTAAAAAAGAGGAATACTAACCGAGTAGAAAGTTGTTGCAGAGTTCATTATTGGTGCAGTAAGATGTTTACTGAACATAAAAGTGTAAATATAGCTGTGATTTAGAATAAGACAATACATTCACTTCTTGGTAAGTACAAATTATTAAGTTGTTCTTTATATTCTAAAGATTTTATTTTGTTTCTTGCTGCAAAAAAGAAATTGCTTCAATAGAAAGGTTCCAGGTCAGTGTTCAAGTGAATTGATTATCAGCAGTGGACTGTTATTGTATAGGAATTCTCATTTTGAGTCTTTTCAGTTAATATGATTTTGCACCTGGAATGAAGTGTTATACATAACCATGTACAGTAATATTTGAGGACAGATTACTCACTTAATTGTGTTTTATTTTTGACAGGTGAATCAGAAGCCTCAGGAAAAGAGGTTGCAGGATCAAGTGGATCTCAGCAGATTTTTTCTAGTGTTGAGTCATCAAGTCAGGTACAGCTTTGTGGTACATACTTTACTGTATTTCTTCATTTTTTTAATTACAGCAGTTTGTTTACATAAAAATATTTCATCAGAGATTTAGGTGCAGTCCAGTCTTGTTTATATTATTATATTCTACATAAATGAACATAAAAATGTATTGAAAGATAAGTTTGAATGGGCTTTATGTTGATGATATTTGAGAGTTTCAATGACAAGTGTTTCAGTAGTGACAGCAGAAAAGCAATTCAGGTTAAATACTTATATCTTGCTTGATCTTCCCATCCCTTCCTCTGATCAAACCTGAAAACCAGGAGCAGTGCCAGAATTTCTATACTGGATGGGGGAAGGGGGCTTAGGATGGCTATGTGGTTGGAAAATGGGAGGTAGGAGGCATGTTTTGAAGCAGTGTTATTATTATTACTATTTTAACCCTTTCACTTTCCAGACGTCTGAAATTAATAACTCCACTGTACACTTCAAAAAAAAAATTCATCTGAAATGGTAGAGAATCATTTTCTGAAGTATGAAATTTTATGGAAGACTTGCAGAATTACACAGGTGGTCTGGGCACAATTACCAGATTCTTAGCTATTTTGCTAGTATGCATTTCATTCTATTGATTGAGCACAAGAAACTGCCCATTCAACTATTATAACTCCTATATTACATTTTTTTTCCTTTTTGAATTTATAATCACACAAAAATAGAAGATTTACTTTGTTTCCTGGAAATAAAATATAACCAGGAATGATTTGTCGTGATTTACAGTGTTCCAACAATTGAAGCAGACCTATTAAAAACCCATAAAACAGACCATCCTTAACAAGATCAACAAAAATAAAATATTTCTGCTACTTTGAGTCCAATTTCAAGATACAGTGGTCCCTCGGTTTTCGTGCATCTCCAAACTCGAACATTTATGTAAGTGTATTTTCGTAAGTGCTGTTGCAAGTGTATTTTTGGGGGTCTGGAACGAATTTTCGGCGAAAACCGAGGGATCACTGTACTTCCTGTCCTGAAACCAACCAAAATCATCTCTATTTCAGTAGTATGTTTAACAGTCTTTCAAATGATACTAGGTAACAGCCAATAAAACCATAACAACCATCAAGGCAAACACCTCAGAGTCACTATTTTAACCCTTTGGGGGTCGACAGGCCTTCTCGGAAACGTGTTCCTGGGGTCGAAAATTTTTTGAAAAAAAAAAATTAATTTTTTCTTATGAAATGATAGAGAATCTTTTTCCGATCATAACTCCACCAAAATTATGAAATTTGATCGAAAACTAACGGAATTATGCTTTCGCGAAGTTCGCGGTATCTATGACACTGACGCATTGGCGATTTCACCCACTTCGAGCCCTATTTTCGACAAATTCCAATGTTTCAGTCTCCTAAAATTATAGCTATTTCGCTAGAACTCCATTTCTTCTATCGATTGAGTACAAGAAACCGCCTATTTACCAATTTCATCTACCCAAAATAGTGGTCAGAAAATGGCAATTTTCCAATTTCACACAAATTTCAAACGATGCCAATTTCAAAATAGGGTCCAGAGTAAACAAGGCAGACATTCCTGACACTAAAATATCATGTTCTCTGTTCATTAGCCACGTCTCCAGGCCCCTGTTCCATTACTTTTGCTTTCCATTTTGAATTTTTTTTCTCACAAAAATAGAAGATTTACTGTTATGTATACAACTGCATCATTGTAAAAATGGTATAAATAATATCAGAGCACTTGTGCATTAATATAAGACTCGCCAGTTGATGTGTATTGGGCGTATGGTGTGAATTGTTTACTCTTGAACATCGTCAAAAATCGAACATTTTCGCTACATTGAGCTCAATTTCAAGGTACTTGTCATTGTCAAACCAATCAAAATCGTCTCTATTTCTGTAATATATCACCCATTCTATCAAATGAGACCAAGAAAACGAGAATACATCAATAAATACCATACGAAAATCGACTGCAAAGTCGCTGTTTTAATTGAAAAAAACGGTCAGTTTTTTTTTTCTCATTATGCAGTGTGTGCTGCAGGACTTTTTTTATACTGCGCACACTGACCACACAGACCCATTCTTTCATATGTATGCCTACCAGACGTTTTCTGCTTAAATTGAGGCCGCTAGAATTTGGGCGTACTAGTACGGCACCAACCCCTGCTCGTAAAACGTACTAGTACGGCACCGACCCCGAAAGGGTTAAACCAAACACATGGTCAGAGTTTTGCTTTTCCCCATCATGCACCACGTGGGATAGGATTTTCTTTTTTATACGTACTGTGCACACTCACCACACAGACTCATTCTCTCATATATAGGCCAAAATTTACTACTCACAGCTTATCTGAATGAGCTCAGCTCATGATGTAGAACTATGTGAGGGACCCTGGCCTCAGTGATGATGTTCTATGCGAGCTTTGGGAGCTGAGGGAATTTTAGGGGGCTGAAGCCCCCAGGCCCCCCTTGCTGTTGCCACTGCTAGGTACTGTATGATCCTCACAGGTTTGGCTTTTCCCCATTAATATAATAATCTGCTTGGTTAATCTGAAAAGAGCAAAGCTCAAAGGTAGATAGTGATATTTATTTCAAGTGAGTTTCTATTCATAGTAGTTTGGAACCTGCCATTTTTTTTTTTTTTTTTGAGAAGATGAATGATATACCAGAATTTTCTTTTTCAGTGCAGGCATAAAAATCCTTGCACTGATAAAGTATATAGAAAGGTAAAGAATTACCTATACATTTAAGGCACATAAATGTCAAAATAGATGGAAAGGAGGAAAGAAGGGACCAATAGGCAAAATATTTGACATTTTAGAAATTAGAAAATTAGGGTAAAAGGAAAGTGAGATAGGGATCATTCCATGAAGGGTTGGAAGGAGAGGGTAAAGGAAGTTTTGAGTGGTAGGATTTGAGCATCCAACAAGCTTATATGAGTACGTTAGATTGGAGTGAGTGGAAATGAGTGGTTTTTATGGTCTGATGTACTGTTGGAGTGTGAGCAAAGTAACATTTATGAATGGATTCCAGGAAACCAGTTAGCTGGACTTTAGAATCTGGGGGGGAGGAGGGGAAAGTTCATGGAGGAAGAGGTGGAGATACTGCAATTCAGAGGGTCACTGGAATTGTGCCATCTGTGCACCTCTGGCAAGACTGCTGTTGAATGAGTGATGCTGAATGTGTGTACTTGTGTCACCCTGCCTTGATGGGAGATGGCCAGTTTGTTAAAAAAATGAAGTGTATAATTTTGAGGAATGTGGAAAATGTGATAGATTCAATGGTGCTGGAATTTGATTGTGCCAAAAGAAGAAAACCATCGGAAGAATAATGATGCAACACTGTAAATAACATCTGTATCACATTTTTGTGTGTGATTGCTCTCTGTTGATAATGGAGACATGGATGAATCTGATACATTACAAAGGCTGTGTGAGTAAATTGGTCAGTTTATTTCAACACAAATACACAGCACTTGAAAATATTGAATCATTGAAAATTTGACCTAGCCTTAGGGTTTCTTTATATCATACATAAAGAAATGAAGGACTGTGTTACTTTGTGTTACAATGTACGAATTGTGCTTGGAATACTCTTAACCTTATTTGACATTACTCAGTATGCATTCATACAATACAAAAAATCTGAATTAAAATTTTTTTTTAGTATTCATTAGACTAATAATTTTTAAAGGAAAAATAAAGGCCAGAGATAGAAACCTTATGGCTTCTTACTGAATAGTACAAAAACTTTTATGAGCAGTTGTATTTTTCCTGGCAAATTGACACTTGTTGGGAACCAACCAGGTGATGTATGAGATGGTGAAAGGGCTAAGAAAGGGTTTAAAAGTGAATGCAAATAAAATAAAGCAAGAGGTATTAAACAGGATTAAAATGTGAGAGTGCCAGAGTAGAGTCAGTCCAGGTGATGAGATTTTTTAAATCTTTTTTAAATACAAGTGCATAATTACCATGTACTGTAGTACGTAGCTTCTTTATGTTCAACTTATTCTGATTTAATGTACGTTTTGTATTTTCTTTTCACAGGGGTTTAACGATATTGAACAAGTATGCAGTACTGAAACGATGGAAGACATTAATAAAAATATGATGCCTTGTCCTCTCTGCCAAAAATTATTCTCTATAGAACAGATTGAGGTAAATATTTGGCATGAAAATGTTAATCTTTCCTGGTTCTTATTTCTATAAAATATACTGTATCTGATTCTCCTATGAACAATAATTAACAATATCCAGTTCCTTTTAGTTTATAAAAAAATTTGGTTTCAGGCTAGTGAGTCAGCATGGTGGAAATGAGGGTTGGGGCAGTCAAAAGCTACCGCTGCTGATTAATCTTTTGTAATTCCAGTAATACAGTATTTTGCTAATTGTTTTTACAGTGAACCCCTGGTTTTCGTACGGTCCGAATATCGTACAGTTTGGATTTAGAACACTTTTTTTGGGCGAAATTTTGGTCTGGATTTTGTACCTCCATCGTACGTATCAGACACGTCCACCCGCCCCCGGGAAGCCGCCACTCTCATGCATACGTGTCTCAGTCTGGCTCTATCACTGGTTGAGTGAGCATTCATTCGAAACATTTTGCAATTTTTGTGCTTGTTTATTGATTGCGACTGCGAAATAAGCCACCATGGGCCCAAAGAAAGTTCCTAGTGCCAGTCCTTTGGTAAAGGGAAGAGCTAATCACAAGAGCTGCAAGACCTTCATCTGGAACAGCAACAGACCACAACTGAAGAAATTGCTTTAGAGAAGGAGGAAAAGAGAGGGGGGAAGTTGCCTTTTTCAGTGATTAAGGACATGTGTGCAAAGTGGAATGAGTGGCAAACTTTTGTTGAAAATTATCACCCTGACCAAGCTGATACAAGCTGTATCTGCAACATGTTCAGTGACAATACCTTGTCCCATTTTAGGCAAATCTTAATGAGATGCCAGAAACAGAGCTCTCTGGACAGATTTTAGTGCGACAGGGGTCCAGTACCAGTAAAAGACAAAGAAGGGAAGTAACCCCAGAGAGGGCTTTGATACCTGAAGTCCTTATGGAGGGGGATTCCCCTTCCAAACAATAACCTCAACTCCCTCTCTTCTCCTCCGCCTTCTTCAATATGCCAACAAGAGTCTTCAATAATGGTATGTAATGTTCATTTATCATTAAAATTAGTGCTTTATATTTATTTCTCATTGTTTTCTGTATGTAAAACTATAGTTATTATTTAAAAAATGTATTTTTTGTTAATATTTTTGGGTGTCTGTAACGGATTAATTGTATTTACATTATTTCTTATGGGAAATATTACTTTGGTTTTTGTACTTTTCGGATTTAGAATGACCTTCTGGAACAAATTTAGTACGAAATTTGGGGGTCCACTGTATATTTCATTGAAGATCACTTAAATATTAATAATTTGTACATTAAATGAATTAGGTTGATCAAAGGATTGTGTAAATCCAAAGTCAGTGAAAGTTGTAGGGAATATCCCAGGAAGGGTTTTTAAAAGGAGGGGATAAATAAGGTTTTTATTGGTAGGGCTTGAACATTGAGGAACCATATGTGAGCATGTTAGATCACTGTGTGTTTAGACAAGTTTTTCCAGATTTGAAGTTCTGTTGGCGTGTAAGGTAATATTTATAAAATTGAGGGAAACCATTTAGCTGGAGTTTTGGAGGTAAGAAGTGTTGTGCCAGATCAACCAGGCTATGATGGATATGTGGGGCAGTGGGCCTCCAGCAACAACAGCCTGGTTGACCAGGCTAGCACCAGATGAGCTTGGCCTATAGCCGGGCTCCGGGAATAGAAAGACTCTTTGAAACTCATCAGAGGTATAAGGTAATGATATCCAAATTTGCAGATGTTACATTCATTGTAATTTTTTTTTTTTTCTCACAAGTCGGCCGCCTCGTCACCCCTGCCTCAGTGGGAGACGGCCGACTTGTTGAAAAAAAAAACTTTCCCTTTGAGGTCCTGCAAATTTAGAATCAGTAGATACAGTACATTACCACTTAATTTTATCTGTATAGTAAATTTTGTTTTAGATTTGGACTTGTTTTGTGTTTTGGAGTCCATATTTCTCAATATTGCTCAAACTACATAAATATTTATGAGGAAGAATACAAAGAGATTCGAACAAAATCCTATGATTCACTTTCAGGTAAGAGGATGTGTGCCAAGCCCAAATGAAATGGGAACCTTAAAATAAGCAGTGAATTATCAGAATTGTTCATGACAGACCCTTTGCCAAAAACATTGGGTATTTAAATTCTGCATATATCAAGGCTTAGCTGTACAAAAGGTGCTGAGTGGATAAATTTTCTTCTTTATTTCAGGTTCATGCATCAGATTGTTCCGAGGACCAGAGGAACCACAAAAACTGTCAAAGGAAGCTGGAAGAAAAGGTAAACGAAGGCAAAATCAGAGAGGACAGGTGGCAGAAGATGTTGAGATTGAACATGCAACTATTAGTACAAAGTTATCAGATGTCTCCAAGTCAGACAAAGCACAGTGAGTAGAGTTGTAAATACAGTATGCTGATACAACAGTTATAGTACATGACAAGTTATCACAAGAAAACGGCATACGGTACATTTGTCCCTACATATTTATGTGAGATTTACATTATTAGAGGGCCTGTGAAGCTAAAAACCACTAATAATACAAAATTTTGTGTGCATAACAAATTTTTATTGATTTGAGCTTATTTTGTGTTTCAGGTAATATCAGCCCAGAGTCTGCATGGAAAATTATGATGCCAGCTGCAGAACAAACTGTTGATCATTGCACCATATGGCTGTGGATGGATGAAGTTTGGACCTTCCAGAAATCTTGGGAAACTAGTACACCAATTGCAAGTGGGTCCATGCAGCTTTAGAAGTGAACTAATCTGCCTTTGGGTTTTACTCTACACTATGTTTAATGAAGTTTGAATGAGGGCATATTAGATGGATAATAATAATAGAAGAAGAGGACAGTGTTTTGTTCTCTTGTAACATTATTATCCATCTAATACACCATCATCTGAACATGGTGCAGAATTCAACCTGAAGGTGGATGAGCCTCCTCTTGGAGCTGCATGACTACTTGTAATTGATGTGTGAAAGTTCAGACTTTTACCATCTGCTTCCATATGTTTCAGTGATCAAAAGTTTGTCTTGCAGCTAGTGTCATAACTTTCCACATAGACTGTATCTCTGTGATATATCACTGATTTGGTTACTGTTGACATTCATAAGAAATAATGACCAGAATAAGAGAGAGTAAGGCATGGGAGAGTCATTAAGCCAAATAAACACTGGATAATTGAATTTATTCTCTGGATGCTCTTCAGTAAAAACATTGGATGCTCATAGTCCACTAATATGGAAGTTCACAGATTTGTAGGAATGACTGTATATGTACTTAATTGCAGTAATGAGAGGCCTATACTATGCCATTACATTTCAAAATACAGTAGTCTGCCCTTATCTGCAGGGATATGTTCCAAGACCTACCGGGATACCTGAAACCGTGATAGTAGTGAACTCTATATACAAGTCATTTTTCATTTGTATACCTATGATAAAGTTTAATTGATAGATTATGCAAAATAAGTCTAGAATTAGCACTTTTTCACTGAGGGGAAGCATTTCACAGCTTCTCTTAGGCTTTGAAGAACTGCCAGCATCACTACTTTTGCACTTTGGGTCCATTATCCAGCAAAATTAAGGGTTATTTTCAGGCCATGGTAAACCATAGATAACTGAAACCACGGATAATGAATCCAAGGATACTGGGGTTCTACTGTTTATTAAAAATATATGATTGGTGAAATTTAAAATATGCAACTGTAGGCTGTGTGTCTTAAAAACAGAAGATATAGATAGAATAGAAAAGCAACAAATAGGAACTCGACACACCTTCACTAAACAATCATATACCTGAGATACGTATATACGTTTTATAAAA